>JZKD02S1077553.1:38057-61928 GCA_000966675.3 Picea glauca
TCTCAAACATACTTTAGTTGAAAATTTTGAATAAGATAAAACTATTGAATCCCAAATGAAAGGATGAAAAGAAGGTCAGATCTCACTAACAAAGAAGGAAACCCAAACTCTACCTAAGAGAGGAATTTTTTTAACAAAATCCCCGAGAAAACAAACAGAACAAGGTCCTAATAAAGAGGGAGGGGATTTGCAAAACCTGTAGCGGATGATAAAAAAACTGTCCAACAAGATCATAGATATGAAAAGGAGTGCCAGGGAGGGAAACCAAAATAAAATACTTTATAAACCTTTTTAAAAAATAAATCCACCCTTGAAATCTAGACAACCTCCCCCAGCTAACCTAAACATCGACTTAGGGAATGCAACGTCTAACTCTTTCTTCACATATCACCAAGAAAACCATTTAGAAAGGGACTGCACTCAATGGTTGCATGCTATGAATCTAATGGATAATCGATTCCTAAATGAATGCTCTATAACCGAACAACCCAATAGTTTGGAAATAAATTCCATCGATCAAGAAAGTCAAGATCCACCGGAAGAGACAACCATGTTGTTATGGGATTCCAACCACCTGATGCCTTTCAATGACGTCGTTGTAGTGCAGGGACCTCCTGCTGAAGTTCTATTTGTACAGACGTGGGGTAGAAGTCAACCTGTCTAAAGTGATCCCGCCACTACTCAGTTATCTAGAGGAAAAACATCAATTCATCACCCCAGATCACTATTTTCTTCCCAAAGGAATCCCACAAACATACACACTCGGGAAACTCCTAAGCTAGACTACAATGTGGTAGAATACTTGAAGAAGATGAAGGCTAATGTGTCTGTCATGGACATGTGTAGGATCTCTCAAAAAAAATATTTTTTGTTACATGCCTTGAAATCAATAGATACCCTTATGACAAGCACTTATCAAAGTGAAGTCCCATCTCCCACATATTTAATAAATAATCCAAGCGTGAATGCTTGTTCTTTAGAAAAAAGAGGAAGGCCTTTTGTTCATCCTTTCCTCTTGACGTTTGAATTTTTCAATAGAAACCTACATTATCTTCTAGTCGATTCAGGGGCATATTCAAATGTCATGCCATTGTCAATTTTCAAGAAATTGAATGCAACCCGACTCAAAAGTGATAAACACATTATACAACTAGATAGGACTTAGGTAAATTTTATTGGGGAACTGAAAGATGTCATGATCAAAATTGCTACACACCCCAAATTTGTTCAAGTAATTGACATAATTGTAGTAGACATCCTAGAGGCCTATGGACTGCTACTTAGCTGAGATTGGTCCAAGAAATTAAACAGATACTTTAGTACCAAATGGGATCACCTTTGGTTTCCATTAAAAGGACATATAAACATGATCAATATTGACAAAGAAATATATCTCAAACATATCGTCACTGATTTAGAGACCCTAAATCAACTCTCGTTGACAGATTTCCCTGTTTTACGAAAGTACTCCTGTGATTTTGATTTCGGTAATTTCACCCTTGACATGTTTGACGTCCCTCCCACTCAAAAATCTGAAATGGTTTTTCAAGTAGACTTACTAGCAGCAACAGAGGAAAGCATCCTCTGTTAGGATTCTCAGACACGAATAGTAGACAAGGAGGTTGAAAGTGAAAAAATAGCTAGACATGAAGAAGTTAGTAATTCCCCCCCACAAATTCGGACGATGTACTTTGATGGTTGTAAATCACAAGAAGGGTCGAGAGCAGGATGCATCTTCATTGACCCAATGGGGAAACAATTTTTTTTATCCTACATATCAGAATTTGAATGCACTAATAACACTACTGAATACGAAGCTCTAGTGCATGGACTAAATAAATCCATTGACTTAAACATCAAAGAATTGAAAGTTTTTGGAGACTCCTAAATTATCGTTAGGCAAGTAAAGAATACTATCCACTGCAATTCATCTCTCTTAAGAAATTACTAGTAAGAGGTGCACATGTTAATAGATAATTTTGAGGCCTTCAACATTACTGTTGTTCCTAGGACAAAAAATACTCTTGTTGATTCTTTAGCCACCGCAGCCTCAAGATTATCTCCTTTAGAAGACTATGCAGCCTCAAGGTTCATAGTTGAACTTCTCTACAAACCGTCGGTGCCTAACAAAATTTCTAATTGGAAAGATTTTGGAGGGGATGAACCTATTATATATTTCTTGACTAATTAGGAGAATTTCAAGGATTTGGCCATTGACGATGAAATATTCCAAGAACTACTCATAGAATAAAATCTCCATGAGAAGAAGAGACAAACATATCACTCTCATGACAAACCAAATTTTCACACGATAACAAAAGGAGTGGCCAATCTGGAGAACCTTTTTTACCTAAGGGAAATATTTAGAGCGCCAAGGAATGCAAAAATAGGGAGCTCATGCCCTTAATACGAAAGTATAAACCTAAGCACTCCCAAGAATCCAAAGAATGTCAACCTAGGAAAGATAGTGTCCAAGGAAGACATGAAGGCTTATCTTAAACTATTTAAAGAATATCAAGATGTCTTTGCTTGATCTTACCAAGAATTGAAAACATATGATACTTGCATTATCCAGCATACGATCCCGTTGAAATATGGAATAAAACCCTTCCAACAGAAGCGTAGGAAGTACCACCCATATCTGGAACCTATAATGTATCAAGAGATGAGGAAATTATCAGATGCCAATATTATCTTTCAGGTAAGACACTCTACATGGGTAGCCAATCCCGTGCCTATCAGAAAGAAGTATGGGGAGATCTATTTGTGTGTTGATTTTCAGAAACCTTAATAGAGCATCAGAAAAACATAACTACCTAGTCCCACCCATGGAACAACTCCTACAGACAATATCTGAATCTGAAATATTTTTCTCTCCTAGACGATTTCTCGAGATATAATCAGTTCCTGGTTTCAAAAGATGATCGATTAAAAACTACCTTCTGAACCAAGTGGGGAACCTTTTCTTATAAACAAATTCACTTTGGGACGATTAACATAGTGGGGACATTATAGAGGGCCATGGATGTAGCTTTTCAGGGATTAATTAACAAGTGTGTGGTAGTATATTTAGATGACATAATAGTATACTCAAAAAATAAGGAAGACCACATTCACCATTTAAATCAAATCTTTGAAATGTGTAGGAAGTATGGAATATCTTTGAACCCTAAGAAAACCACGTTTGGTGTATAGGAAGAAACATTATTAGGCCATATCATATCTCAAGAAGGAATTAGCATCGAACCTGAGCATATAAAAATGATATCTCAACTCCCTTTCCCTCACAATAAAAATTCCATGCAATCATTCTTTGGAAAAATAAATTTTGTAAGAAAATTCACTCCTAATTTCGCCAAAACCATCAAGCCTTTACAAAGAATGATTCGCAAAGATGCATAGTTTAAATGCGATGAAGAGAAGAAAGGTGATTTCAATAACATCAAAACTACCATCTCCCAAGCACCAGTGTTAGGAAGCCCTGATTTCAACAAAGATTTTTTCCTTTACACCTTGGCTTCTGACCAATCCTTGGTTGCAGTACTTACTCAAAAGGATGATAAAAAAAATGAAGCACCATTATCCTTTATGAGCACCAACCTCCAAGGAGACGAACTAAATTTCCCTGCTATAGACAAACAGGTTTACGCAGTATATAAAGAAGTCAAACATTTCATATCCTACATCCTGAAGAATCACACTAAAGTCATAGTACCTCATCTAGTGGTCCGATCTCTATTCACTCAATAGGATATGGGAGAAAGAAGGGGAATTGGATGTCATTCATCCAAGAATTTGATATAGACATAAAACCTTCCAAAATAGTCAAAGGGAAAGGATTGTGTAAACTGGCTACTAAAGCCTAAGATTTGATTAACACAGAAGACCCTGGTTGGGAAAATGAGTTGTCATTATGGTTCAACGAAGCCTTATATGTAACTCAAGGGAAAGAGTCCTGGTATGGAAACTTTTCCTATATCCTGCATCATGGAACTTCTCTAGAAAACCTAAACCCTAGAGAAAGGAGATCCCTCAGGCTAAAATCCACTCAATATCGCCTCATAAATTATGCGTTTTTCTGCATAAACTATGGTGGAGTACTCCTTATATGTCTTGAACACGATGATGCATAAAAGTTACTAAAATAACTCCATGATGACCCAACAAGTGGAAATTTTGCAGGGGAAACCATGACTCATAAAATATTAAGGGATGTTTATTATTGTCCTACTTTGTTTAGTGACGCTCACACATATGCCAAGAAATGTAAATCTTGTCAAGTGAGCATTGATAGGGAAAAGAGAGAAGCCATTCCACTCGAGTTGGTGACTATATCCAAACCTTTTAAGAAATGGGGAATAGATGTCACAGGAGAAATTACTCCCAATTATTTGAAACAACATAAGTATATATTGAACGCGACAGATTATTTCACAAGGTGGATGAAGGGTATCTCTTTCACGCACATTAATGAAAAGGTAATGATCCAATCTTTAGAAAAAAAACTAATAAAAAGGTTTGGGATGCCCTCCTTCCTCATTTTTGACAATGTTTCCTACTTTTATTCCATGCGCTTGACAAAATTCTCCCTTGATAAGGGGATCATAATAAGATATTATGCAAACTATTATCTACAAGGGAATATGATAGCAAATTTAACTAATAAAAACCTGGTTAGAATTTTTTAAAAGATAGTTATTGAAAATTAGAGGAATTGACATAATTTAGTTCATAATGCCCTGCGGGTTGATATATTAACACCTAACGAAGCCATAGGAAACTCTCCATACTTTTTGGTATATGGGAAAGAAGCCATTCTTCCAAAACGATTGTAGCTTCCATCTTTACATCTTGCCTAAGCATCAAGAGGTTATCCCTCATCCACTCTAAAACAAAGAATTGAGACCCTTCTCATGTTGGATGAAGAAAGATAAAAGGATAAAGTTAATTTCATCGCTCATCAGTAGGTAGTTAAAAGATAGTTCGACAAACATAAGTCCAGAGGAAACAATTTCAAGGTAGGAGACCTAGTCTTGAAGTGGGATAAAGCAAATGAGTCCAAAAGAAAACACTCAAAGTTCCAAAATCTATGGATCAGACCTTTTTAGGTGGCCGAAAAGATCGAGGTAGGCACATATTGTCTGAAAAATCTAAGGGGGGAATTTGACACCCTCTCGGTGAATGGTCAGGCCTTAAGACAATACTTCTAAAAACAAAAAAACAAAAAAAAGTATCTTTTGATGATTTTTTTTATAGTTTCTGTTTCTTTTTAGCATACATTTTGATCAAGATGAGTGTGTGGGTTTAGGGAAGACCGACTACGAACTCATTTTTATTTTCTTTCTTTTTTCTTTTTATTTTCTTTTAATTAAGTTTTGTTATGTAAAGTAGTGGTTGATTTTAATAAATACAGTAAAACAAACTCTACTCTTGACCTACACTTACATGAAAATTAAGAGACGTTGGGCAAGTGCATTTTTACAAAAAAACATATTTGTCTTTGTACGCATACTATCTGGGGAAGCAATAAAATATCTTCCTAGTGGCCTGGTAATGCCGAATTGAAATATGGATATATGGAAAGAATCACATGTACCTATGGACAAAGCTAGGGAAGGCCCCACGTTAACACTTTCACCTTCTAAAAAAAACACAAATACCCTCCTCTCTGACTCAGTCTTGGAATTTCTTCCAGAATAAAATGATCTGTGTGAAAAGGAGTGCAAAGTCTGAGAGGGTATGTTGATAACTCTAATGGGGCTATGGATTCTTATTGGAAGCAGAGCAAGGTATGTGATGTCGGGGTGACTCCGTCGGGGCTATAGATGCTCGCTGGTGGCAGAGAAAAACCGTAAGAAAGAAATGATATCTAAAAGGCCTCATGCCAATGGGAACCCTACCCAGCTCTTTCCTAGAAAGGACATGGATAGAGGTTAAAAGGAAAGGGGGAGGAAAAAGATAAACCCCACAGGCACATCCAGATTTGTGAACTCGGGAACTTGTGTACACATTGATAGGAAAGGTTCTAGTGAAAAGAAATAGAATAAATCTAGATGGTTTCTCAACCAATTTTCACATTCTAAGCACGGGGGAAGGATTAGATATTCTATTTTCACCTAGAGAATCGCCATTTGTTAAGAACTCAACACACCCTAAAAAGACTTTGAGAAATTTATTTCTTTTTGGGTACCACTTATCATTTTTTGAGTTAGAGTCAGTGTTGTGGGATGGATGGATTTATATGTTGTTATTAAGTCTTGTTATCGGTAATTCTTTTTTGGTTTAAAGTTACTTACAGATTGATTTTTTAGTAACATGCTATGAAGGGCCTAAAATATACACGGATTAAACTTTTTCAACGGTCATTGATCGATAATTTTTGGTCTATAATACAATTCTTTAACATAGCCGATACATTTTCAACATCGGCGAAATCCAAGATATAAATCACAAATGCAGACAACCATAACAAATCATCGATCGATGATACATTTTTAGTATCGACGAACTCCAAGGGTCCAAACTGTGAAACATTGACTATAAAAAATTGTCGATCATCAATGGCCGATACATCGTTGGTGTCGGCAGGATAGGACATTGTAGCCAAGGATATATGTCTGAAGAAAATCACTGATACTGAAAAAAAGTTTCTCACGTTGAGTTCAAAATCAATAGCCACATTTCTTTGCCACGTAAATAGTATGTATGAATCTGTCTTTCCCCACGTCATATTTTGAGGTTCCACATGCCATATTAATAGTCTTGTTTCAACATTTCCACGTTATAACTGTATGATGGTTTTGGTCAGCATCATAAATTTTGCCTAAAGGTATCGATGAAACAATTTCTAAGAAAAAACTGTCGACACTAATTCACTCATTAACTATCGACAGTCTCATGGGTCACTAAACAACGGGGTTTTTCATCAAACCTTCGACATTTTACATTAGCAGTCCTAGCCGATCTATGTTGTTGTTCCATTCAAAATACCTTTCTATTTTCCTGACATTGATCATACTAGATTCTTGTAAGAGCAAAAAGTCTTGGTAATTCAATGGGACACCTCCAAATGAGATTAGAAATAATTTTGCATTGTTATAGACAAATTGAATTTTCACGCAATGTACACCATGATATCGAGTGCTAGCCAACCGTTGAAGTTTTAATTCACCGATGAACCATGAAATAACCCTCTCTTGTGCCACCAACATGTGTTTCATTTAATCCTAATCATGATGAATATTTTGTAATATATTGTGCAAAATGAATTTACACTCCTGAATTTAAGACTTGATGCGACAAGGTAGGTATGCTTTCTGTTTAAATTTGCAAGGTTTATGCCCAAACATGATATTATGTTTGCAAATAAATTACCTTCTGAAGTAGATGAAGAAGCTAGAGAAAGCATCGAGAAGGTTACAACCCTCTCCTTGACTTTGATCACCAATAAAACCAAGTTAATCTCTTGCGAGGAAGAGGAAAATTCCTCCAAGAAATCCAATGTCTAGGCGCTCACCAAGAATGCCCAAAATGAAGGAAGCAGAGGTCAGTGAAGGGTCCACACTAGGCACTGCAAGGGATCTTGATTTTGTCTCAAGGAAAAAATCAGTTATCCGCATTGCTACCAAAAAGTAATTTTCCCAACCTCCAACGTTCAGTGACACAGAGGCAAGCAATGGATCTAAAGTGGTTCTCCCACATTGGGGAGACCTGTATAGAAAACTCAGCCAGGAGGATTACTTGGAGTTGACACCTAACAATAACCCAAACATCAAAATATTGGATGATCAAGTGTTCCCAAACATTAGGAGATCATATCTGCACAGGTTGTCTTGTCAGACCTTATTTCTGCCCTGCATCGATATCTTAGGATGGATAATTGACCATGTAGATACAATGAAATTCATGGTCAACAATGCGGAAGGAAAATGTGTTGGTGTTTTCCTTCCAGTTTAGGTACAAAATTATTATAAACTCAGGGACCTAGAGGAGAGGTTAAACATAGAATTCTTGGTCAAATTTTATGAGTATCATGACACTGGTAGGTTACTAGCCTCTTGGTGGATAGAAGACAAAATATTCACAAATAGAAACACTGGCTGGTACAATATGGTAAATCTCAGAGATCCCTACATGTATTTAATGGATTTTCTTTGTTGATTATATGGAGAAAATGATTGCTCAAAATTTTCAGAGGCTTGGATGTCCTTGGCATATATCATGGCAATCTATGGGAGTAGTTTCAATTGTGGAGTTGTTTTCAAAAAAACTGAGTATTAATCTCCTACATGCCGAGAAACTGAAGGAAGGAGAAGTTCCAATCTTCTACATGGCATCCTACCTATTGGACGTAATCTGTGTGAGAAATGTTTTTGCAGGTATGAATTTAAGATGGCATATTGTCAATTTGTCCATACATGTTTATTTCAACATCTTATGGGAGAATAGGTAAAAAATATCATATGCCATGATATTTGATGGGTTCATAGCTAGGATATACTTCATTATCTTTAGAAATGAATTCCCTAGGCTTTCAGTGGCAAAAAAAAAGATGATAGCTAAAGTTGTCCACTGGTACTTCGAAGAGACAAGCACCTACATCAGAGTGTTCAGATCTACTTTTGCACCTCACCTACTCCTCATTCATGTCCCATATCATCTCATATTGGGAGATATTTGTTACCATACCATTTTAGAAGGTTATCATTCTTCCCTAGTAAAGGATAAGATGAGAGATTTCATTCCTTATGGTTTTCACATAGGATTTTATATGGTCAAAGATACTACATAGGAGAAACAATAAGGGTTAACTCATATTGAGTATTGGTTCCCCACAGGTCACTTTTGCAGGCATGATCCAAATGGTTTAGTTCCCCAGCACGCATCTCAGGTATCCTCCTATTGGCCATATGGTCATGATAGTTTTAAAGATGGAATCTTTATCGAAGGTGCCCATGACTGGGAGGAAGTGCTGCACATAAAAGATAACCCAAACATGACCAAATTTAAAGCAATGACTATGGATGAGAAAGTGGAGACAATAGATAAAACAACTCAAGAATCCCTCAAGGTTAGAGAAGAAAACAAAGTAGTAGAAGCAGTTGAGGCACATAGAAGGGTGATATTGTTAATAGAAGAAGTCGAAAGAGCTATTGCAATATTTGAGGGAGAGCCCCTACTCAATCCTGATAGGACCTTTGGGAATAACCATGGTAGGTGCAAGAGAGGATGCATAACCAACTAATTCAAATTTAATTCCACCATGGGAGACCGTTGATCAAGAAAACCCCAAACCTATGTCACCACAAGAAGGATCGTCGGTGAATACTACAGCTCAATGAAGGTCAGCAAGAGAATCAAGTGGGATGGGTATTCCTACTTTCCTCATAGATTTGATTACCATATATGACAATGAGGAAGGTTTAGAAAATTCGTGCATAACCCCAGTACCAAGAACAGAAGAGGAGGAACCAGGGGAAACATCTACTCCAACTTACGATGTTTTGATCCTAAATCCGTAGAAAGGAGACCATGAGGCTAGGAGAACTCTGGACACTTAATTTCTCAATCAATTGGGAACATTGTCTGAGAATGACAACTCCAAGAATGACTTGGGTGCTGGTTAACAAGAAGAAGAAATGTGGCAGCCATAAATTGACATCTTAATGGCTAAACCCCCAACTAATGTCGATCCTTTGCCTACTATACCATCTAGGACCAATACTCCACCAACTGATGAACACCAACAGGAGGCCAAGTCATGAGAATAGAGAGAAGTTTCCCCTGCCAAGGAACTAACAAAACCTGCAATGGAAGATCTCTATATGACAAGAATCCTAGGCAGTACTCTATCCTAAGGAGATTAACAGATTGTTGAACCACTGGATGAAATTGCCAATATACAGGCAATTTCCTATGGCAGGAAAAGGAAATCTATAATGAGAAGAACTACCAAGAAAAGGAGGATCATGCTCGATATCACACTTCTTATAACCACAGCGGAAATGTTGTTTGACATAGAAAATTCTAAGATGACTGAGATAATATGAGCAGGTATGGCTATAATCGATGCTACTTTAGACAGGAAAGTAAGGGATGAAAGGGAAGTAGCCGCCATGAAGAAAGAAATGGACCATCTGTGACATCAAGCAGAATATTACCATAATTTTACATAGGAAGTGGTACTCATGAAGAGTGATTTTCAAGAAATTTGTGCACAATTCTCTAGTGAAAGAGATCTCTTCACTACTCGCATAGCTAATTTCCAAGAAGATATCCTCATGGGGTTGGAAACCTGTAAAGACATGCAACGATGTGATGAAAATTCACATAAATCCTTAGAATGGATAGACTCCATCAGCGAAGTGCAAAAGGGGTGAGATACAGAAGAGCATGGCATGCGAGTGTTGATGGATAGCAGGATCACCCGAATAAATAAGGCAGTTGAACACTAGGAAATCATGGTCCAAGAACCTTAGAAAAAAATTCTGGAAAGATGGAGAGAGTGTGAGAAAATTTGGGAGAAAATCAATAGGGAAATGAAGAACATTGACCTACCAAAGTTTGGTCCACCGAAGGATTTCTCTGATTTGCATGACATAGTTAAACAAGATGAAGAGCAAGACCTTTCATAGGAAGCAGATATTTCACAGATTTCAAGCATGATCCTAGGTCAAGTGAAGAAGTTCATGGAACCCCCGATTAAATATCTTGCATTCCTAAAATTCTTATGTTTCAATCTAATCAAGTATAAGGAATGCAAAACATAGATAAAGGAGGTCGTCTTCACTCTGATGGATCAACACAAGTTCCCATATGAAAATACATGTGAAGATATCTTCATCAAGTGGTCAGAGTACAAGAAGAACAATCCACTTCAGTAAAACCACTATATGATCAAAAGAAGAGAACAAGAGAACAAATAGATAGGATCCACCACGTGGCATTTTCTTAACTTAACACAACTTTATTAGCTATTTTTACTTTAGTTATTTTTTGTTATAAATAAAAGAATCAAACTTATACAAAGGGTCAATGGTTTTGGAGATAAAGACTTTTTCTAGAATTTTGTAAGAGAACTATTTTTGTGCAAGTTATTTTAATTATGAAGATATGTTTAGAGCCAAAGACACTTCTATCATTTATGGCGTGAATGTGATTGTACTGAGGGGAAATATCTCTATCTTTGGATTCAATATTTTGTTGTTGTATTGAGTAAGAGGTGTCATCTCTTCTTTTTAAAGTTATCTTATAATGCTATAACTACTATTTTATTTTAGTTGATGAATAAAAATTGATTGTGTTAACCTGTGATTGATAATAGAGCATTGAAAACTACTTTTCTTGTGCTAGCTTCTTGTCACTTGTATGTTTTTATTTTCTGTAAATGTTATCTCAATCAATGTTGAATGTCCACTCATCAAAATGGTATTAATGTTGGTTTGAAGTAGTTTATATCTTCTTTGTATGCATGCTAATTTATAAAGGTTATCCTAAAACACAAACTTCCTCCCAACACACAAAATCCCTTCCCTCTGCCATTTAGATTGATCTCTATATTTATTTTGTTATAAATATTAAGAAAAATAACCAAAAATAGAACTGTGTAGCCTGAGGAAATACCTCATAGAAAATACATTTATGTCAATCACGATTAAATCCCATGGATAATTCTAACCAGATCACAAATATGGAGAACCTTACCATTCATCAAACGCTTACGATTCTAATTGGTCCTCTTAAGCAGGTTTGGTTCTTACTGTTAATTTAAAGGGATATTAGACCCCTCGACATAGTACTATGGGCATATAGGACCACATTTAAGAAGTTGACAGGACATACACCATTCAGATTGGTGTATGGACAAGAAGAGGTGGTGCCATTAGAATATTTGGTTCCCAGTCTGTGCATAGCAACAATTATCAATATGTCAGAAAGAGGTGCAGTACAAGAGAGGTTAAGTCAACTGATGTAAATGGAAGAAGAAATGATTATGGAAGGATTTCACCAAGAGACACAAAAATCAAGGGACAAAACCTGACATGACAAACACATTAAGAAGAAGAACTTTAAGGAGGGAGACCTAGTTCTTCTCTATGACAACAATTTTTTGCAACACCCTGGTAAGTTCATAATTCATTGGATAGGGCCATCTGAAGTAAATATTGTCATAGATGGATGATATGTGCAACTAAATGGATTGGGAGGAACAAAAATGAAAGGAATGGTCAATGGTAGTCAAATCAAACTGTACAGGGACAATCAACCTACTAACTCTTAAAAAGTATAGTGCAGTAAAAAAACCATGTATATAGTGTACTATAGTAGATATTAGGAAATAAAACAGATAAAAATAAATAAAAATTAGAAAAAGAAGAAAAAGGAAGACAAAAGTAGAAAACGAAGAAAAAGGTTGACAAAAGTAGAAAAAGAAGGAAAATACAAAACATTGGGAAATGTCATGCGCAACAGATAGCGAAATCAACACAACCAAAAGAAAAAGTTACTACGTGAAACATATGGCTAACAGGAAGAAAACACAACATGCTAACGGAAAATTCATAGTAGAAATGTGTGACGCATCGAAAAGTTACAACGCATCGAAAAATGGGCCAACGGTATGAAAAGAAAAAACCGGTCATTGGGGTAAAAATGTGGAAACTGAGCATTTATGAAACTTAATGAAGCATGCTCAAGATGCTTTAAAACATTTATGACCATCAAAGAAGCATATCTGATAAGATTTAAGCCATTTATGACACCTCGTATATAACTAAAATTTGGGCCAAAAAATACTCATTGTGAATTTACATATCTGCGAAGCTAAGGAGCACAAAGACATGTAGTGAAAAAGTGATTTCAGAGATCTTAGTAGCCGAATTTCAACCGGATAAGGAATAATTACTTAGGATGGTAGCTCCAAAGGTTGAGGCACCTCAACAAATAACAAGTAAAACACGCAGCAAGCATAGGCCACCACAAGAACCTGTAGAGGAAGAACACATTTTTACATAGACAGAGGGAATCGTTGATGTCAACGTAATTCCTTCACCGTAGGCCGAACCAATGAGAGACATACTAGCAGAGGAAGAGGGATAGACCCCGACGATATTCAGGATGGGCATCGAGTCACAGGGTAGTGCGGGGGGTTACAACCTATTGGAAATAGGAAACCTACAGAAACCTCCCAAGGTCGAAGCTGCCCATAAGAAAAATGGTGTTGACACTAAAAGGAAAATATATGACAGGACAGGGTCACAACCTCTTGTAGGGTACATTTAGCATGAGGAAGTGCAACTCGAAGACATCACAAGGCACCCAAAGTTAGGATGGGAAGAAAGATAACCAGAGGCTGGGACATCTAGCACAAGAAGCCCGAGGCCTCTATAGTTTTTTTGCACATTCCAGATGGGGTGCATGCCACACTAAGTTTTATGGCTTGCATCAAAAGGTTATGATATGTAGAAAATGATGTGTCTGACCCCAACAAGTTCCTAAAATTTACACAAGAGGTGTAAATTGAAATCCTGGGCATAGGGCCGTTAGGAGATCCACTGTTGCAGCTAAAACAATGGGTAGCAGGCATGGTAAATATAGGGATACTTAATTTGCTAGAGATTTCTCACTTCGGCAGGGAGAAAGATGTGAAAAACTACGTCAATTATTTACTGGCGATCCTCCATGGAGGATTTTTGTGGATGGAAAAAACCATTTCCATCGACGTCGAATTAATTTCGTTCATCACAGGACTGCCATCAAATGGCGAGAATCCCATGCAATATATGGATGCCAAAACCAAGGAAAATAAACTCGCAGAAGAAATGAAGAAAACCTATGGGACATAAATGGGCTCAGACGACATTATCATAAAATGGATCAGTGACGCAACCACCAGGATGGAAACAAAGTTGATGGCATGCAAAATCCTTCGAAAATATCGCAAGGAGGAGGTCCTGAAAGGAGTTGTCACAGCTGTAGTGTAGTGCACAAATGACACCATGCTCAACTGGGCCCCATACTTTTTGAACCTATTCCTAGACGACTCCAAGGATGCACAGGAATAGGGAACCAAGTTCCACTATTCATGGCTCATCATGTTGATAACACTAATCGGATGGAAAGTGCCTACCTACTCATACTTCTATGATAGAGTAGGACTATGTCACATAGCATGTTACACATCATTGGGGAGCACTTCTGATTCAAGGCAGAGAAGTGGCAATGACAACATTTTTACTTGGTATATTAGCGATATGGAAGAGAAGATATCCAATACCCGGAGAATAAATCCCGAGGTAGTTGCACAGTACCAAGGAATAGCCAACTTCAAGGCTACATGACAGAATATGTGGATCCAGATGCAGAAGGATCCAGAAAAAGAATGGCTACAACTTCGATTCTACATCAACGAAGAGGAAGTCAAATGTGCAATAAAGGACTGATAGGATGATTGTAAGATCCTAGTCATCACCAAATACATGCCCAAGGGGAAATAATTTGATGCAGGGTCATCTAAGACATATGTAGGAGGAAGCACCATGTCCAATAAACCAATGTAGTAGATGAATCTTGGCCCAAATACATCACAATAGAAGAAGGGCAGTGCCCCAAAAAAGGATTGGAATATAGGAAAAAGGATATGTCCCCATGCAAGAGGAACAAGGATGGGGGGACAAAACAACACAAGAAACCTTGACGACAACAACTTCACAATATGGAGGGCCACCCAAACAGTCGATAATACATATAGGTGGGTCGTGCAAGAAGGACAAGGCCCACAAGGACATCCTAGAATACACAATCACCAAGGATGATGTTTACTTAGTCACAAAGATTGTCCAATACCGTGCAATGGAGGAGCACACAGAGCCCGAGAACCAATTATAAAGGATCATAAAGGAGTTAGTCGACTTTAAGTAGGTCTTGGAATGGATACAAGCAGGACAAGAACAAGAGAGGGGAGTAGAACCGATCCCACGATCGATAGTGGCAGGGGATAGAACCACGCAGAATGAGGAAGAAACAATCCAACTTGTAGTGTAAGCAAGTCCTATCTTCCACATTACAAAAAATATTTTGTATTTCTAGGAGGGCATGGCACAAACACCACTTAAATACCCAGCACAAGTAGAGTAGGTCTTGGATAAAATACCAACTAAGGCACTGTACAAGCTACAAGTTAGTGTCACATAAGAAGTGAAATCACAAGCCAAGGTAGATATGATAGAATTTCAAGTCACCAGAGATGGAAAGGATGCACTAAATATTATGGTATAGTAGGTCCAACTAGAGACATAGGAGGAGAAACAGTTTGCAAATAACCCTGAGTAGAAGTTGAAGTAAGTCTTCCCAAAGATTCCAGATAGTGTGCAAGTAGCCGTGAGAAATGTTGAAGAACATATTCAAATTATCGCACAAACGCTTGAAGGGTACAAGAAGGATATCAAGGAACTCAAGGAAAAATTAAGACTAACAAATCCTCTAGAAGTCACAATTGAAAGGGAACAACAGGAAGCCCTGCAAATAGAAATGACTGAAAGAGAATCCAAAAGGGTCACAAAACATTTTAACAGGACCGTGCACTTATGGACAACGTTGGATAAAGACGAGAGGGTCCAACCGTTGGACCAGTAAGAGACATAATCATCACTACAATGTAGGAATTGAAGCAACGAGAAAAGGCCATGAGTATTATAGAACAATTGAAGGGCACGCAGGAGATGAAGACCCTGCAGACAGAATTGAAGACTGCGTAGATCAACAAGCAAGAAAGGTGACCCCAATTATAACCTCTCCAGGAAAAAGAAACACAAATAATTGTTGAAATGGAGGAAGAGAAAACAGGGATGGCTCAGGTTCATTCCGAGAGTGTAGAGTCTCTAAAGGAACACATTACAGCGTAGAGGCTAGGGGAGCTCACAGAGAAAGTGGTGCAAGAAAGATATTAATGGGAAGAATTAGAAGGAAAGTTTCATGACTTGGAGAAGGGCGTGCAAGGAGAAAACACCAACCAAGTGGCTCGGGACAAGACACATGTCAGTGTTGGGGGCCTGTTGGTGTAGGCCTACTTTGGGAGAAAGATATATTTTGGTTGCAGGCCTAATTTTGGTAGAGAAGGTCTATTTTTGGAAGTGCATGCCTTAGGAGGTAGGAAAGAATCATGTCGAAAAAGAAGGAAAGGGAAATGTGGTGCACATGAATATATGTCTAAATATGATAGGGTTAGGGTTTTTAACGAATATTATAATGACCATAATCCAGTAGAATAGTATAAATAAATACCTAGGAGGTCTAGGTTGGGGGCTCGAAAGCTATTGATTTTAGTAAGTTTTGTTATGATTTGTTTGGTAGAGTGGAATAAGCTAGTATTTGAGGGTTATATCATAGGATGAGGATCCTCGTGTTATCTAGTCAACTTCCCAGAGGGTACTTACCCTCATTTTTATTGTAATATTGAAGACGTAATGCACACAACAAAAACTTTGCAGTAGAATAAATAAAAGAGCAGAGAAGCCAAATATTTGTGGGCATAGCCCCAAGAGGGGGTGAACCACGGTAAAAAATTGTGTTATATGTGATTGTTAATGAATTATTTTACTATTATGTTAATTATTAGCTCAAGAATGAATGGTTAAAACTAGTTATAACAACATGCATGCCTAGGTTTAAAAATGAATTAATCATAGAAGTAGATGAATGATTAATGATGATGATGCACAAGGAAAATGACCTAATCACAACCCCCACTCATTCCTATACTGCAAGCATGCGAGTATTGTAGTCCCCCATAAAGTTATCTCGGGTGAGACTGCGTTGTGCACCTTGTGCGTAGTGTTTCCTTCTGGTTTACCATGAGGGCCAATAGTTTTGAGGGTTGTTTTAGAAACCTATTTGAGATCAGAACCTGGGTCAACCCAAGTAACCAACATGAACACATTTATTTTCAGTGTTGCAAATATCACGCTCATGGTAATATTTTCACGGATTTTCCTATGAAAAATTTGGTGTAACAACCCAAATCTCAGCAAGCCAAGGATGTAGAAGGCTTCAAAAAGGTCCCTGCCAAAAGAAATATCCTAAGAAAATATCCCACCTAGAAAAATAAAAAGGGCCCTCGCACCAACAATAACTTCGAAACACTGGAAACAGTTACTAAACAACAACCATAAAAGAAGAATGAGGAACAATAGATACCCGTAGAGCATTTATCTAATCAACCAACATGTCTAGATATCAATCCATCGAAGATCAAAGATGAAGATCTGGAAAAACAAAACCACATAATTACTGATCTAGATGAAGAAATGACGACCAATGAAGAAAATAAAGCATATCTAGAAGAGGGTGAAGAAATGGAACTTTAAGAACTAGATCTACAAATCATAGCAGCAACTTATGAAAGGAAAGAAGAACACTATATCATAGAGAAATAGATCCAACTCCTGAAATCAGCGATACTCAAGCAAAAATACAAGGAAAAAGTAGTGGCAGCATAGAATGGTAAGGATACCACCTCCTCTACTTTAGGCATCAATAATTCCCCATGAAAGGAAGCAATTAAATCTACTAAAGAAGACAAAAATAGAGGTCGACCTTCTAACAAACAACTGCTCCAAGAACTAGGTGAACTCCTTGTTAATTTGGGCTGAATCATGAGTATCTTGGAAATATTCTCATCCTAACCCCACAATTCTCAATGAAGGTAATCCCCTGGAATATTAGAGGTCTCAATGGCCCAATTAAACACAGAGCCATGAAAACTCTAATCGTTAAATAAATACTCTCTATCCTCATGATCCAGTAAACTAAGTGTTCATAAGAAACTCTTGATAAAGTAGCCTCCAAATGTTGGCGAGGTTTTCAATCTATAATTATTGATACAGAGGAAGATTTCGTAGGATTGGAAATCATCTAGAATCCCTACGATATTATTCTCAACCACTTCTTTCTACTCGACACTCAATCTCATCCAATTTCTAGGGTAAAGGATTAGCCCAAGTAGGTGTCATCACTAATTTCAACGGCCCTTAGACTTTACTTGACAAAAAAACCTTTTTGAATTCCTTGTTCCACCTTAAAACCTTAATCATTGATATACCTTGGATCATGGGAGGATATTTCAATTCAATCACCTCTCTCTATGAAAAGCAGGGAGGGTTAAACCTCATGGACCAAGACAAATACCACTTTAAGGAGACCATTAGTGTTATTAGAATGGTAGATTGGGAAATAAGTAATGGAACCTTCACCTGGAACAATCACTGAAGATGCGCCCATCAAATTGCCTCTCGTCTTAATTGCTTCCTAGTTTCTGAATTTGTATTGCACCTTAACCTTTCCATCGAAGCCTCCATCCTCCCCTTACATGGCTCAGATCATTGGCCAAATTGCATTAACATTATTATTCAATCTTGTCATAACAACCACACATTTCAATTTGAACAATTATGTCTTGATAATCCCTCCTTCCAAGCCAACTTCGTGAACTGGTGGGAAGCAACAATAATACCCTCTAGATCCCCAATGTATATATTTCAACAATTCCTATTTGGGCAATTCCTACTAATTCCTCATGGAAATGCCCAAAGATAAATCCTAGGCCCTGATGGTTTTACTACTTACTTTTTCCATGCTTGTTTGTGTGTTATCAAACAAGATGTATTGGAAGTTCTTGAAGAGTCTATAAAATTCCTCAAGGTACTCCCTTCCTTCAACTCTATGTTTCTTACTTTAATCCAAAAATAGGACAATTTTGATGACCCTAATAAATTCATTCCTATAGATCTTTCGAATGTGATCTACAAAATTATTACCAAAATTATCACCAACCACCTTAATCCTATCCTTCCCTTCCTTATATCTAAAGAGAAATCAAGTTTCGTGGAAGGAAGATAGATTTTGGATAGCATTATCATGGTCCATGAACTTATGCACTGTTTAAAAAATCCCCACAATCCAGGTATTCTTGTCAATCTATATATGTCTAAAGCCTATGACAACCTTAGCTTGGACAATATATATAGTACTCTTCCTTCTTTTGGATTCTCCCAATCCTAGATCATATGGATTATGGCTCTTATTTCCTATGCTTTCTTCTCCATCATTGTCAATGGATCCCCTTCACCCACCTTTTCCCCTTCATGGGGTATCTGACAAGGAAACCCCCTATCACCTTTCCTCTTCATCATAATGACAGAAGGAATTGGTCGATCTGTCAAAGCAAAAACTAATCAAGGCAAGTGGAAAGCCCTCAATATTCACGGGGAAGAAAAAACAACAACTCACCAATAATTTGTTGATGACACAGTGCTTATGGAAAATACAACTATCACATAAGCTCTCCAAATCAAACAAGTTCTCAATAATTTCTCAGAACTCTCTGGAATGAGAATAAACCATGGTAAATCCCAACTCTTCCTCTTCAATACACCTCCAATAGTTTAAGTTAACTTAATGGGGATCCTCCATTATCAACACAACATGCTTCCATCTAAATATATAGGAGTCCCTTTGGTTGAAAACTCACTAAAATAGGCTTCTTGGGAAGACCTCCTCTCCAAAATGGATAAAAAATTAGACAACTAGTCCTTTTGCACCCTTAATTTGGCAGAAAGATTGATCCTAGTCAAATTTGTCCTCTAGGTTATTCCTATTTACTAATTATCCACCCTAGCTACCCCAAGTATGTCCTCAAACCCATTAGAAACATGCATCAATCCTTTCTCTAAGGGGGATCCAAAGAAAAGAAAAAATGGGCCTTAATATCATGGAAAATGGTCTGCATTCCCATGCTGGCAAGAGGGTTGGGCCTCAACAATCTAGAACTATTGGGCAAGGTACTAGGAGAAAATATATAGTGGATATGGTTAACTAACCAACAATCCTAGTGGGCTTGCCTTTGGAAATTCAAATTTGACAAAGAGGATCAAGAACATCGATTAATCCATCTGCAAAGTTCCCTGAGTAGCGCTAACATCTCGAGCTCATCTTGGAAAAAAATATCATTGATTGAACAAAAATTCTTCTGGGAAATATGAAACGACAAAGATTCCCTCTTTTGGGAAGATTCCTAGAAACAATAATAGACATGGTCAGACCAAGAAAAACTACAAGGGATAAAAGAAGTAATGTTGCATCAAAATAAAACTACTTTAGATCACTATTGGTCCCTTGAGGAGGTGTATCATCTATGGTGCCAATGACTTCCCAAAGAGAAATGGTTAGGAACGCAGGATGAAGAAATCGTTGATATCTTCTGGCCATAACTTTCTAATATAAAAATCAATATCAACAACCAGACAGACTACATTCAATGGGGTCTATCAATGAAAGGTACTTTCACAGTTAAAGAGGTTTACTCGATTGCAATAGACCACCAAAACATTCCCAAAGTTGAAATATGGGGACATATTTGGAAGCAAAACCTCTCGCCAAAAGTTTCAACTTTTCTTTGGCTACTAACCCACAACAAAACACTAACTTGGTACAACCTTTGAAAAAAATACTTCTCTAGCCCTTCAAGATGCCCTCTATGTAATTCTCAAGCCTCTATCGAGCATTGTCCAACCTCCGTTGCACAAAACCCCATTTTCAATTGAATCTAGCAACTCCTCTGTGGATTCCTTTTGTGGGAAATATGGAAGGAACAAAATAAAAGAATATTTAAGAAAGAGACCTTTCCCCTCGCAGATGTTATATATAATGTAACCTCAACAACCTAACTGTACACTGCCAGCTGTCCTGGCCAGGTGTACTATCATTTCTTGATTTTCTTGAGCCTATTTAGCTCAGCTAGTTTCCCTTTTCTATTGTACTCTTTCACTTGCATTACTAATATATTGAATTCTATTTTTGCTCTGCTCTTTCTCTGTATTCTCTGCTTCTCAATTTATCATGGTATCAAAGCTTTAGCTGTAAGCCTCTTCACATAGTCTGGAGAGAAACCCGATCCTCAACAGCGCAGAGCTTACACTGTGAACGAGAGCATAGGATGCGAGATTCTTCACAAAGCCTAGAGAGAAATCCCTAGTTCGCCATCCACTCAAAAGATCATCGAAGAAAACACGCACGAGGAAGCAGAGTGCAATACGCTCAAAATATTGAGGAGTCAGAGCTGTAGGAGGCAGAAACATTTGAAGAATTCAAAGTAATTCTTTTAAATTAGTCAAAGATTGTTGCAGAGGGTAGAAACATTAAAAGAATTCGTGAAAGATTCATGAATTTCCTTCCTCGGGAGAAACTCTTTGCAGAAGAAGCAAAGAACACATTAAAGGAGCAAAGGATAGCTAGGCATGACCATAACATCGGTCCTGCTAACTAAACTTAGGCGTTAATCAAGCTCAGAAAGAATGAGGAGCGCGCAGAAAAGGAAAATTTTTTTCAGCCATCAGATCTGGGAGCGAAGATCAACATCCATTGATCTCGAAGTAAGGTGAGACATTTTAAGTTTTTTGGCATTTCATGGACCGGGATACATAAGAGGGAGACTCTTTTGACTTCTAGAGACGTGAAACTACGAAAATGTGCCAGCTATTAAATTTCAGCGTTTCGAAGTTCGGGACTTGGAACAGCAAGGGGTCGTGAAGTCACTGCCTCGTGAAGTCTTGATTCACGAAATCATGAAGGAATCTAGACCGTTGGATCTGGAGCGCAGTGGCCTGAGAGCCACTGGATCAATGAAGTGCACAGAAGAGATTTGGAGCCGTCCGATCTTGCGTGGATAGTTGATAGCCATCGGATCCAGGAAAAGTTGCATGAGGTTTAACCCTCGCATATGTAAAGTCGAGGACTCATCAAAGTCTTGAAAACATCGTGACCGTTCACAAGGAGGACACGCGGCAGTGGTCGAGGTTTCGGGGAAATTCCTGAAAGAAGAATTTTGACATTTCGGCTACCAGGAATGCAAAGGGTAAGAGTTCAGGACTCTTGACCCATGAAATCCTGAAAGGATCACGATCCGTCCATTTTGGAGGATAGGTTTCGAAGATCTATATCTACTGGGAATTTGGGTACCTAGAGATCAAGGAGACATGAGTCGTGAGACAAGAAGCCTTGACTCCCGAAATTGCAAAAGGAGATCTAAATCTATCGAGAATTCAGGTACCGGGAGATCAAGTTGGAAGGATTCGTGAAACAAGAAGTCCCGATTTCCGAAATTGTGAAAGAAGAAGTCGCGATTGAATGAGCAGGGAAGATTTCGACATTTCACACATTGGGAGTCCGAAGGACCCAGGATTGTTGCAGCCAAACTCGCGAAGTCTCGAATTGCAAAATCCTAAAAAGGCGTTTGAGAAGGATAGGCGCCATGATATTTTGGATTTATGCATATTGAAGGACAGAGAACTGACGGAGTGCTTGCATCATGAAGCCCCGAATCATGAAATCCCGAAAAGGAATTCGAGAACGATAGGCGCCAGGATATTTCAGGTTTCAACATATTGAGGAACAAAGAACTGGTGAAGTTCTTGCATTGCAATTCCCCGAATCGCGAAAAGATGGTAGCGCTTGAACGATTAGGTGCGTGGTCATCGGTCATGGTGACATAGATGGAGGCTAAGGGCCAATACATGGTTGTTAAGTGCTTTTCGGTGTTTCAACGACTAGGAGTTGGGGAGACAAGAAATTGAAGACTCATATACAGGAGTCTTGAAATCCCGAAGTGCGAAAAGCTAAAGCCAGAATCGTGAAGTTCCGAAGTCACTGCAAGAACTTAGAAGACCTGGTTTTATGCGCAGGAAACAGATAAAGACGAAATTTTTTCCAACAATTTATTTTATGTTTTGTTAAAATTCTTTAAATATGGACACGTCTAGCAATTTAGGACCAACTCAAGATCCGATTCTTCTTGGAAAGAATTGTGAGTTTTGGTCTCTTCGAATGAGATCCTTCTTGCAAGAACAAGAGTGTTGGGATCGATTGGATCTTGGATATGTGGAACCAGATCCAGTAGACCTTTCCTCCATGACAAACCAACATAGAACTGTTAAGGAAACACAAAGGAACAGAGAGAATAAAGTCAAATTCTGGATTCAAAATTCAGTGGATGACTTGATTTTCTCAAAAATCACAGGCATTGGTACTTCAAAACAGGTCTGGGACATCCTTAAATTAGTCTACCAAGGAAATGATAGGGTCAAAAAAGTCAAACTGTAGACCTTGAGGATATAATTCGCGACTTTAAGAATGACAGAGTCTGAAAATGTGGATCATTTTATGACCAAAGTCATGGGAATCGTGAAACAGATCAGAATGACTTGTGAAGCCATCCTTGATCAACGCATTGTTGAGAAAGTCCTCAGAATTTTACCAAAGAAATTTGAAATGGTTGTTACAACAATCCTTGAATCCAAGGATCTGTCACGTTTTTCAACAGATGAACTAATCGGTTTCCTGTTGACACATGAGACCAGATTGCATCTCACAAATGAGTCAATTGCCAATGCCTTCAAAGCTCAATTCTCCTTCAGTAGAGGGAGAGGCAGAGGAAGAGGCAGAGGTCACCAAGGACGGGGGAGCATTACAAGTAACCAACACTCAAGTGGAGGTAATAGAGAACAACACCAGAATGAGAATTTCCATTCTCAAAGAGGCAGAGGGAGAATATCAAATGACAAATCAAGCATACAATGCTATTACTGCAAAAAGTATGGGAACTATGAATCTAAATGTAGGAAGAAGCAAGCAGATCAACTCTCAGGCAGAGCACATGTCTCAAATCATACGAGAGAAACCTTAGGAGGTATGTTTCTCTCATGTCACATGATCCAGGTGGATATCGGTGGCCACCCACCTTTTCCAACTGGCTCAAAACAGTTTTCTGGCAATTTTGGCAATTTACTATTTTTAGCAGGTTTTAACTTCCGGGGCCATTTT
>JZKD02S1077553.1:84107-101964 GCA_000966675.3 Picea glauca
TAGTATAAAAGGGGCCTCATGTGCAAGTGTCAATAGCTATATATAAGATATCATGTATTAATTATTAGAGGATGAGAATTGTGAAGTATGAATGATAGTTGGTTATTTGGAGGGGGTTCCCATATTATTTAAGGAGTTACTGTGGAACTTATCTATCTTGGAGTTGTTCCCCATGCTTACATTTTGTACATGATGTCTAATTCTATTATTTTATGATATTTGCAAGCATTTGCTTCATTACATTTGGCATCAGAGCATCGATCTTAGTGTTTGTCTTCCTTAAGATAGTCATTTTGGAATTTTCTCTATAAATGTTTCTTGGAGAATTTCCATAAGGAGAATCCTAGAGGATATTTAGAATACTTATCATAGTACGTTTGATACAAATTCTAGCTTCTTGTTCATTGTACTTTTGGAGATACACCTTGTGGAAGATAGGGTATCTCAATAGTCCTATTAACTAGTATCAAACAAGTGTTCTGAGTACAATAGTCATATCTTCTTAAGAAAGGATCCAAATTGTGTGAGACTTGTTTCATTGGATAGTGGACAGTCTATAATATTTTAGGTAAAATTTTTAGAATTTTATATCAATTATTGTGAGAATGGAGCACAACTCCAAGATAGATAAGTTACACAATAACTCCTTAAAGAATAGGGGAACCCCCTCCAAATAACCAAATACTTTTCATACTTCACAATTCACATCCTCTAATAATGAGTACAAGATCTCTTATATATAGATATTCACACTTGCACATGAGGCCCCTTTTATACTAGGTCGACCCAATTATATATATATATATATATATATACACATTACATGTATATTTAGGCCAATTTATGCCCTCCCTTGGGATCATATCATATACATTTAGCCATATATATTCCTCCCTTAGGTCATAACAACTTCTTTATATACATATATCATAGAAATGTCAATATCAAAAGCATACAAATGAAATATGTAGATACATGTGACACAATTTCAACAATTGATTAAGTGCTATAGAATCGAAAATAACAGTGTTGACAATTAGATATTGTAATTTATGGAATTAAAAATTGCAATTTTAACAATTTACTATATACATACTATTAGTACCTATATATACTAAAATGTTAAAAGTGTAATTTTTGATTCCGTAAATTACAATATATATAGCAATTTACATAATTAAAAATTTCACTTTTAATAATTTTTCTATCTACATGCACACACACATATACACACTAGTGCATATATTAGTATATATATTACATATATATTATACATTGATGAGATATGTTAGTATATATGCCAACATAAATATTATATGTTGGTATACATACTAGTATCTATGGGCATACACAAGAAGTTGATTTCATGGCCCAATCTAAAAACAAAAATAACAAAAATAATTACAGAAATTAACAGATAAACTTTACCAAAATTTATGAACACTGACAGATGAGGAACTCACTTTCTTTGAAGAAAGCAACATACCTATATTAGACTCTATATTGTAGTGATAAATTGATCTTTATATAGAAAAGTATAACAAAACAATGGGGGAGAAATCTCCACCCAACCTAAGACCTTCCTACATTAATATTCAGGTCACCCCCAAGATCTCAAATGACTACTCAACAAGTAATCTTAAGCCTTGTTATCTCTATAGACTATCCAAGGAGAGTTGTGTTTTCTCCTCCTTATCTATTCTTATATATATTCCATCCATGGTAAAGAACAAGATCCCTAAGATCCTTTATTTAATTCTTTATTATATTTTAGGGTTTCTCCATAATTGTCTTTATTTATTTTACCATTTTCTTTAATTACCCAATTATCCATAATAAGTAATTATTATGACCATTTTAGGAGAATTATCATATTCTTTCTATTATTATTATTTACTTATATATTTAACAATAATAATATAGGGCATGACATATACCCCTCTTTCATGGAACTTCGTCTCGGATTTAATTTTGATTATGTCCATTATATGTTTTTAATTATCCTACCAAATCTTCTACAACTCCCTTTGTTATCTCTTGTACCTTCCAAAACACCCTCCGATGAACTATTATAAAGTCACCCAAGTGGCTATAATATGCATTGAAATTATACATTACAACATAGAGGAAGTGTGAGTACTCTCTAGCTATCCTTCGTGACTTTCAGAACCAGGCTTAAATCCTATTGATCTATCTGGAGCCCCAACGCTCGAGACCTCATCTACCCAATAAAACATTTTTATCACATACACCAAATATCTCTAAAAGGATGACCTAAAATCCTTCAAAAAATTCAAGGTACAACCCTAGGCATCGAAGTCCAATCCCACAACACCACCCACAACACCATTGGTGAGAAACTCTCTAGCCATGCTTCGATACTTTGGCATCACAAATCCAATACAATGCATAAGAATTACTGGCATAAGTAATATATTGAGTTGTCCCCATCCCATAATATGTTACCTGTAATATTCTCCTTCAGCTTCATGGGATTGCACAAGATCATCAAATACATTGACCCTCTTGGCCCATTCGTAGATAACTTGACCATCACCACCTCACAACATGTAATCATTCAATTAGTCATTATATCAACATATCAAGGGAAAGATGCTAAATCTCACATGTCATCATGATAATACCACGGCACTATCATCACCACATGCTCACTCATGTCATCATAACACATCCATGCAATTACATGATGTCATCACATCACGTGATACTATCATGAGAAATATAATCTCAAGACAACACATCTTTATCAAAGGCATATCCTTTCACCAACATAATTAAATGGAATCACATAAAATCATATTTAAATACAATAGCATAACATCATGAACATGATAGTCATTTCAGCACATATCACATGCAAGGTAAATAAATATCAAGAGATTTCTTATCATGATTCATAAAAAAAAATCAATTTTACTAGCTTGCATAATACATAGTGAATACTAGATTTTATGTCTAAAGCATGAATTATCATCAAAACATCCATCTGTCCCATGGATCTACTAGGTTAGGTTTATCAGCCTCAGTTGGATGGTTGATACTATGAGTGGTACAGGTTCTCATAAAGATATCAATTATTTTTCAACAATCATTTCCTCTTCTTTCAACAAGAAGGTTGAAAATTTAGGGGTATGTATAATCACCCTATCAATATGCTAAATTTTTCATGTAATTTCCTTGTCTCAATACACTGTTAACCTTCAAGTAAGCCCCAATCAACTAAATCCACCACAATTAAGGAAATTATAATAAGAGAGAATCAACCAAAGTTATTAATAACATTAATAGTATGACTTAAGTAATCAAGGCCAAATACAAATTTTCCATAGAAAATTTTGTGAATAGCCTGCTAAAGTGATTCTCAAATGTCTCTAAATCCTCTTTTATTGATTTTCAATTAGGTGAGAATCTCCCCCAAATATTGCAAATTCAAAATTAAGGTATATGAACCATCTAAAATTTCAATCTATTTCATATTTCCTTGAGCATGATCCTCATGCATGTGATAATTTAATTAATTTATGTGCTGAGGCATAAAGTCACTCAATCATGAAAATACTTTTTCTCGCAAGTTCCACCATTTAAAAATTCACATGAAAATTATATTTCACCCTTACCATTAAGTACATAAGATAAATTGTGCATTGAATCCTCAATTTAACTCACTTACAATTTCTGGGATTCATGAACAACACAAGGTTACAAGGATTTCCTAGCCCACCCTCTCATACCCAACATGACTATTAGGTAAAAATGATAATTTTAATGGTCATGATGGTTCAATTTCCATTAGGAACATGTATTAATAATTTACATGTCCCTCACTAAACACATTGTCATCTTTGGATACCAGGGTAACAATTCATAACAAATGTCTATTTCAGATCCTACCCAAAACTCTCACCAGATCACACCATCAAAATATGTAATTATAATCCAACAAGGTATAGTTCATGCAACTTATAAGTAATAATAAAGTACACAACCCAAGAAATTGTCCTGGTTCTAGACCATTCGAGTATCTTCTATCATGAAAGCAAGTAAGCATACAGAGCAGAAGTTACAAAACAAAAATACACTTATCTTCCATGAATGTGTGTCCCTATGGAATGACTTTGTAGGAGTGGTTTTCCTCCCACTTGTAGGCAGCGAATACAAACGCACCCTCTCCCCCCCCACCTTGCCAAGTTGGCTATGAGACACAAAGATAGAGGCTGCTACCTCAAGTATTATGGGAAATGACACACATTCTATATGGTAGGGAACCAAAGAAATAAATGAATAAATACTTACTCAATTTTCCCACCTATGATCAGTCCATCACTATCTAAGTCAAGTCAAATTCTATAATGGAAAAATGAAACATTCACAATACTGTCAAATACGTTCTCCCAAATGTCCTTCCATGCAAAATATTACATATTGGGGAGCTACCTAATATCCTTGACAATATACCATAAATCACTCTCTTCCAAATGTGCAAGTGCACAATAAATTGATGAATTCCATATGTAATTCCCTAGACAAAATGGATATAGTGTATCATTCCCATGGATATGAAAATATAAGATAGAATTGAATTCAATCATTTAAGCATGCTCAACTAAGGAAAACATCAAAATGCTTAGATCATATCTACAAGAAACGGTCTCAACCCTTAGAATATAAGTATAGTTCTCATAACATGAACTTGGGAGATAACCATGTTATATATATAATCATGGTAGGAAATGAATCAATATCATTACAAGAAATGAGAGAAAATGTAATTCCTAAGAAGAAGAAACAACTCATCTATATGGATAATATATTGATAAATATTAAGCACACACAAACATACTCCAATATGAAAGTTCAATTCTCTCTTGTTATAAGTTGCCCAATTCATTAAATCATCTAAAAATACCTTCAATAAATTACCTAGAAATACCTTCAAGTACTAGAACTTCCACACCATCCAAGTTCCACTTTTTGTCTTCTCAACTTACTTTATTACAACATTACACAAACAAATACTTGTGCTAATATTTCTCACAAATATCTCACTCAGATATTGATCTAGGTTTGTTAGCCTGAGTGGCACTATGAAAACTATTCAAACAAAATACTAGTAGAATACACTCTCTGTGGACTTCTTTCTCAACTTACACAGTCTATGGACTTCTGGCTCAACTTACATAGTGTAATTCTTTCTCAACATACATCGTCTATGCTCTTCTTGCTCATTTTGAATATGCAACATAATAGTAGATAGTCCCAAATATTACAATAAAATCATTAGGCACAATTCAACAGTTAGAGTTGGTGTGATTTGGAAATGCATAAAGGCCTTTAAAAATGTATCATTTAACACCATTCTTGCACCATATATAGAGTGGGATTCCTCCCACCATATTGGCCTTCCTAAACTAGATAATATAGCTACCTTTACCTTAGTTGGAATACATTGAATTTGAAGGCTCTCTTGTCTCAATGAAAGATGAAGAGGCTTTTTGGCCTACTACTAACATCGAATGCCTCATGCCTCGATAGATTATTTCGCTTTAACCATGCACTTGTACAATACCTTGTCTTTTCTTGGTTCGTATATGATACTCTATTGTGCTTAAATGGGGATAAAACATTTATTTAAACCATAGATGATATAGTTTTTCTTCAATTCCATTATTGTCTAAATGTTTTACAAAGTTGCATTCTCAATCAACGATCAATGCAGTTGAAATTCAAATGTGGTTTGTGTCCTCTTTTTTTCTTTTATTAGATCATGCATACCTATTCAATTCACATACATATATATGTAATTCACAGGTATTTACATCAGAAAACTGGACAGAAGTTTGAGAATTTGACATAGGAGGAAACATGATTGGGTAGACATTAACGATAACTGTTATAAAATCTCACTAGTCAAACATTGTCCTACCTATGACAGGATTGTTGTAATACAAACATTCCCACAATAGACTACTTTTCTCATCATATGTTCAAATTTTCTCTTGTATATTGCACACTTCCTCAACTTAAAGTTCTCGAAAACTTCTACTGTATAAGAATCTACATCGTTGCTATGGAATTGACATTTTGAAGTCACTACTGAAGCCAAGTTCTATCCCTTTACTCAAGAAATCTAGTTTGTTATTGTCTAATTCTCTTGATATACAAAAAATAACCAAGTACCCATTTACAAGTCAAAATGATCCAAAGAAAATATAAAAAGAGAGTAGAAAGAAAATGCACAAGTGTAACCATAGGCACATAGATGGACACAATCATAAATGGTAGTAAAAATAGAATACTTGGGTCTTATTATCACAAAAGCATGTACTCATATCCTCTATTCCTGAACTCAATAAAGAGATTACACAATGCACACCATGACGAAACTCAAGGAGAATGACCAACTTACATATATTTTGAATTTCCCTTTATAGTAACTAATGATAGTGGGGACAATCCATGCAACCACCAACACAACTCCTTGCACGAAAATGCTTAACATTCTTTGATCTTCTGTTGCACTCCCTTATATTCTTTGGTTTGTTTGTGTGGTTAAATATTTTCATTAGAGTACATAATTATACCAGTTGACCTGTCAATTAAAGTGGAGGATAGAAATCTCGGATCCACAGTGTGCTATGGAAACTGTGCACATTGCAGTGGAAAAATACTACACGCCACAAAATTCGTCATTGAACTCTCACGACTTATCGCACAGTTCACAGAGTGCAAGATTTAATGTATGCTATGGTAAAACTCTTAATTAATGATTTACGGATGCAGAATAACACAGTGCCATGCTTAGCACATAAACTCATAAATACACATGAATTTTGACAACACACAAAATAATCGATATTGATAACTTTGGCGCAGTGCACAAATACAAATTACAATAACTAAGATGAGCTTCGACTCCAATGAATTCTTCTACTAACTTCACAAACATAGAGCTTGTGCTCTCAGATTTATTCAACTCCTAAGTTACTATTTCTCCTCTCTACTATTCTCTCTACATCTATTCTACATCTATTCGACTAACTAAAGAATCAGAATTATATGAGCTATGGGTGGGACTTCCCGCAGAAGTAAGATTGAATCAACATTAAAGATGACCATTAATACAACTAACTCTTCAACTACTTAACTGAACTAGAAAAGATAAAGATCAGATCCATTTTCCCTACTTATTGAATGACTTAGACTGAGTTTGAGTAAATGTGCAAATTTGTACTTGCAAACTTTCAGATAGACTGAGTGACTGACAATTCGACTAACTGGAAAAAGCACTGACATATTGACTGTTAGACCAATCCAAGGAGACGCGAAGATCTCACTGACTTGTAATTACTATTTCCACCACTCCCCCTTAATTATAAGTAGGTGGGATTACAAAAGAAAATTACATCAAAAATTGAGTTTACAATCTTACTGTCACTCATATGTTACTTTTTAGACTCCTAGACTATTGCGTAGGTGATGAAATGCATCTCTTGATAAATCCTTTGTGAAAATGTCTGTGACTTGTTCTTTTGACCTGCAAAATTCTAAACAGATCTCTTTGTTATTCACCAATTCTCTGATGAAATGTACCTTGTATTGATGTGTTTGGTTTTCTTGTGAAACACATGATTCTTTGATAACCTGATGGCTATATTTTTGTCACAAAAGATTGTTGTTGGTTCTTGTTGTTCCCGCAACAAACATTTTAACATCCTTCTCATCCATACTACTTAACAAGTTCCGCTTGTAGCTACGATGTAATTTTCTTATGTTGAAGAAAGAGTCACTATGGGTGGCTTCCTTGATGCCCATGATACCATACCTATTCCAAAATGAAATGTGTACCCAGAGGTACTTTTCTTGTCATCTATGTTGCCTCCACAATCACTGTCAATGTATCCAATGAGTTTGAAATCTTCTAAAGTAGAATATTTAATGCCAAAATCTTTTTTTGCATTCACATATCTCAGGATTCTCTTTCCTGCCTTCGAATGTGATTCTTTTGAAGTTTCCATGAACCTTGAAATTAGGCTCACTCCAGACATATTGTCAAATCTTGTCATTGTTAGATACATAAGACTACCTACCAGTATTTTAAACATTGTGGGATCCACTTTGGACCCTTTATCTTCCCTGCTTAATTTCAATCCTGTTATGATAGGCGTTGGGGCTGCATTTGAATTCATCATATTGAATCTTTTCATAATTTCATGCGCATACTTAGATTATGACATAAATATACCCGTTTTCGACTAGTGAACTTCTATTCCCAGAAAATATCTCATTAGCCCCAAATCAATCATTTCAAATTCATCCTTCATGACTGACTTGAATTCTTCAATATCAAAATTACCTATAATATTAAATCATCTACATATAAGCAAACAATTAACATTTTACCTTGCTGGTTTTCTTTGATGTACAGTGTTGTATCACTTTCACTTCTTTGAAATCCATTCTTTGTAATGACTGATTTGAATTCTTCAATACCAAAATTACCTATAAATATTAAATCATATACATATAAGAAAACAATTAACATTTTACCTTGTTGGTTTTCTTTGATGTACAATGTTCGCTAATTTTGACTTCTTTGAAATCCAGTCTGTGTAATATAGAAATCTATGTGATTGTACCAAGCTCTAGGAGCTTGCTTTAGTCCATACAATGATTTCTTCAATCTATATACTTTGTCTTCTTGTCCTAGAACCTCGTAACCTTGTGGTTGTTCCACATATAGTTCTTCTTCCAAGTTTCCATTAAAAAATGATGACTTTACATCCATCAAATAAAATGGCCACTTGTACTGCATTGAAATGGATAACATAGTTTTGATTGTGTCCATGCGTGCAACTGGTGCAAATGTTTCATTGAAATCAATTCCAGGTTGTTGTGTAAAACCTCTTGCAACTAACCTTTCCTTGTGATTTTTCACATTTCCCTCTGCATCTTGCTTGGTTTTATAAATCCACTTCACACTAATCACATCCTTATATTCAGGTACATCTACCAATTTCCATGTCTTATTGTTCTCTTATCATTTGATTTCTTCATCCATTGCTTATGCCCATACATTATCTTTGACTGCTTCTTCAAAAGTTAATGGATCATCTATTTGTGAAAACAGAGAAAAAAATGAAAATGAATTTATTTTGTCCTCATGATAGATGTCTCACAAACTTATTGCTTTTCTTGGTAATAGACTTGATAATGTTGGATATAGAGATGTAGAACTACTCATACTGCTTGTTGGTGTCTGTTGCACTCTAGGTGTAGACTCCGCACATGTTGTTCATAATGGAGTGTTCTACGTTTTGATTTGCATCATAGTGCCAGGTGTAGAAGGGATTGCACACTAATTTGTACATGGTGTTTGAACCATTTAATCTTATGTGTCATCATGCTCCATTGCATCAATAATTTTGACTATCTTTTCTATGATTCCATCGGATGCTCCATTCTCCATGAACTGAACATCGGAGATGATTATGAATTTTCTTGTGACAGGGTCATACAACTTGTATCATTTTTTTTTTTGGAATACCCAAAAAATATACATTTATGTCCTTTGTTTTCCAACTTCTTTCTCATCTCATATGAAACATGTGTGTATGTGACATAACCAAAAACTTTTAAATGCACCACATTATGATTTAATCATGTCCAAGATTCTTGACGAACTCTATTTTTCACACTATTTATCGCACATCTATTCAATATGTATACTCCAATTGTTACTACCTCAACCCAATATTAATTTGAAAAATGTTTGGCTGCCAACATACTGCATGCCATTTCCATGATGGTTCTGTTCTTTCTTTCTGTGACACCATTTTGATGTGGTGTATATCGTGCAGTAATTTTCTTGTATATTCCATGAGCTTTACACAAGTTTTGAAATTCTCTTGAAATATATTATCCTCCTCTGTCAGTTCTTAGACACTTTATGTAATAGTCACTCTGTTTATCCACAAGTGATTTAAACTGTTGAAAACAACCCAATGCGTTAGATTTATGCTTTAGAAAATAAATCCATGTCTTTCTTGAGAAATCATCAATGAATGTTAGAAAATATGTACTGCCTCCTATATATGGAGTTTGCATTGGTCCACAAATGTATGAATGTACAATTTCCAGTGGAGCTTTTTCTCTGTAAGACTTTCCAACTGGAAATGATTATTTGTGTTGCTTGCCAAATATGCAACCTTCACATATCCTTTCTGGTTTTTCAATCAATGGAAAACCTTTTACCATATCATTTGTGTGTAGCATCTTTAGACATCCAAAGTTCAAATGTCCAAACCTAAAATTCCATAACCAAGAATCATCATGTATTTCAGATTGGAATGCTCCCTTCATCTCTGTGGCACTTTCTCCTTTCTTGATACTACACGCACTATTTTCCACATTGGAACTGTGTTCACTTTATGTTGTAAATACAATGTCTAATTGTGCATATTTTTCTTTACCAATAGGTAGCGTTGTATTCTTCTTGTTGGTTGGCTTCAATGTCAATGGGAACATCCTGTTACTTGTCATCTGGATTTTTGAAATAAGTTGGTTTCTTTGGCATCTCTCCATAATCAGACAATGATTCTCTTCCATGTAGATTATGTATCCTTTTTGTAACAGTTGTCTTATTCTCATCAGATTATGCTTCAGACCAGAAACATAATATATATTAGGCATAACTTTTTGTTCTCCTTGCTTAGTTAAAAATTTTATACTTCCTTTGCCTAAGACAGTGACTTGGATATCTGTTCCAAGTGTAACCTTGGTTTGGACTGACTCATCAAAACTAGAAAACAATTCTATGTTTCCTATCATGTGGTTACTGCAGCCTGAATCTAAATACCATATGTCACAAGGACTTGATTGAGCAACATTGCATTGAATTGGGGATACTATATGAATTACCTCAGCGCACTCCATAAACATAGGGTGAGTTTGGTTATTTGTGTTGTTTGACTGATCTTGACTTTGCTTGTTCTGATTATACTGTCTCTTCCTTCACTCATATGCATAATGTCCATAATTTTTACAGTATTGGCACTGGATCTTTGATTTGTCAGTTCTCTAACAACTTCACTGACTGGTATTTGGGTTTTGACCTCTTCCACTAGTATTTCTAGGACTGCTATTATGTCCACCTCTGACATAATTTCTTCCTCTACCTCTAGAGTTAGAGCTCCCCCTTCCTTTTCAATGGATTATAGATGATTGTGCGGAAAATGCATTATCTAATGACATATTTGACCTATTCAATCTGCGTTCATGATTAATGAGGGAATCTTGTTGTTCATATAGAATAAACTGACTCAAGTATTTGCTCTCTTCTAGATTCACAAATAGAGTATCAAACTTAGGAGGAAGACTCATGCGTACCTTCTCAACAACGTTTCTGTCTATTATGGTTTCACCATGAGACTTAACCTGATTTATCAGTCCAATGACATGGGTATAAAAGGAATCTACTGTATTTGTATCATTCATTAACAAAGTTTCAAAATCTCTTCTAAGAATTTTTAGTTTTGAAGTCTGTTGGCATAGGGGCAGACCTAGGGTTCAATGCTACAACAATGCACCAACAAAACCCTAACTATCAGCCCTTTCAGAAACACCTGCAAAGTAGATGAAGTCTCACTTGAGGTAGAGACATGGGTGTTTTCAGGACTTGAAGAGGTCTAGAGTGACACACCTCAAGAAAAGTGGGTGCACAAATTCATTAACATGCTAGACACAACCCCTATCAACTGGTAACTTCAAGCGAAGATGCGCCTCATCACTGCAGATTGGGAAGGTATGACTCAGACCTTTGCAACCAGTTTCTTATATGAAATTCAATATCCTTCAGTAGACCAAGCGTTATACATTGTAAGACAAAATGTATTTGAGGAGGCCTCTAGCCCCCTTTTAGAACAATATGAGGACAAATGGACTGTACCTCTCCAAAAAATGCAAGGATGTTACAACATCAATAATGATGAAGATGATGATCCTAGGAAGGTGAACATCGTAGAAACAAAAGGCCAGAGAGATGTGGAAGGACCAGGAGTTGAGTTACCATTTATTGGACAGTCGATCAAGATTAAGAAGGTCAATATTGGAACAGAGCAGACATCGAAGCTTGCAAATGTTGGAGATTAATAGGATGTTGCTACTATTGACAAGATAACAGATTTACTGAATGAATATCAGGACTTGTTTCCGACCAAGTTTGTTGATATGAAGGGAATTAAAGGGACTATGGGAGAGATGAGGATCCCTTTGAAACCATATGCAATACCATTTAAGAAAAGACCCTACATATTGAACCCTAAATATAAGGAGAAAGTGAATATTGAGCTCAACAGAATGCTGCAAGCATGAATTATAGAACCTGTTGAAGAGTTAGAATGGATTATCCCTATGGTGGTACAAGACAAGAAGACAGGAGAAATCATGATCTACATAGATATCATGAAGTTGAATGATGCCTATTTGCATGACCCATTCCCTCCACCATTCACTGACGAAGTGTTAGATAATGTGGGAGGCCAAGAGGTATATTCTTTTACAGATGGATTTTCAGGATACCATCAGATCTGGATTGTCAAGGAAGATCACCATAAGACCACATTTTCAATGGAATGGGGATCCTACTAGTATACAGTGATGCCATTTGGATTGAATAATTCCCCATCCATCTTTTCCAGGGTGGTGGTCGAAGCATTCAAGGTTTTTTTGCATAAATTTCTAGAAGCATATTTTGATGATTGGGAAATTTTTAGTTTATTAAAAAGTCATATTGAATGTCTAAAGCTAATGTTGGACAAATGAAGGGAGTGTCAAATTTCCTTGAATCTAAAGAAGTGGATATTCTTCTCACCATTTGGAGTGTTATTAGTTCATATTGTATGCAAGTAGGGATTGTTGGTCAATCCATCTAAAATTGCCATTATAGTTGATCTACCCCCTCCTACTTCAGTTAAACAGCGACGCATTGCGCTGGGACATACAGGATATTACAGGAAGTTCATTAAAGGATATGCCCATAACACAACACCCATGGAGAAGAATTTGAATAAAGACTGTCAATTTCACTAGAAAGAAGAGTGCCAACAGAGCTTTGACACACTGAAACAGAAAATGGTTACTGCGCCTATTATGGTTTTCCCAGATTGGACCAAGGAATTTCACGTGCATGTCGATGCATATTCCATTGCATTGGGAGATGTGTTAGCACAATCTTGCAAAGGATATATTGACCATATGTTAGCTTTTTCTAGAAGGAAACTATCCACAACTGAGATTAATTACACCACCACTGAAAGAGAAGGGTTAGCTATGGTGTATGCGCTGCAGAAATTTCGCGACTACTTGTTGGGAGGACACTTTAAAATCTTTACTGATCACTCTATGCTAAAATACCTAGTCAACAAGCTAGTGTTGGGGGGGAGAATATGCAAATGTCTTCTGCTATTCCTGGAGTATGACATTGATATCGTAGTTAATCCAGGAAGAATGAACAAAGGTCCCGACCACTTGTCAAGGTTAGAACATGGCGAAGAGTCGACTAGTTTGGAGGATGCATTATCAAATGCATAGTTATTGGCCATTAGAAATATTGATGACCACATCGCAGAGATAGTCCAGTTCCTATCAATAGGAATGGCACCTAGTGAGTATACAATTCCTCAGAAGAAACAGCTAGTAGTGCACGTTGTCAACTTTTCAGTTATAGCTGGACAACTATACAAAATGGGGCTTGATGAGATATTGAGAAGGTGTGTTATGGAGGCAGAGCGACCATTGATCCTCGCAGAAGCTCATGAAGGCATCACTGGAGGACACTACACAGGGAAAGAAACTGCACAAAAGGTTCTTAGAGCCAACCTTTGGTGGCATACTTTACACAAAGATGTCAAGGACTATTATAGAGCCTGTGATGTGTGCCAAAGAGTTGGGAAACCGTCCAGAAGAGATGAAATTCCCTTAGCACCACAACTGACCCTACAATCATTTGAGAAATGGGGCATTGACTTTGTGGGATCTATAAACCCACCAGGAAAGTGCACAGGAACAAGGTATATCATTATTGTGACAAAATATTTGACCATATGGGTCGAGGCAAGAGCAGTTAAGGAATGTAGTGCAACTAAAGCTGTGCACTTCATATTTGATGACATCATAACCAGGTTTGGATGCCCAAAGATCCTTATGAGTGATCAAGGCACACATTTCATAAATAAAATTGTTGAATCCTTGACTGAGAAATTTGCAGTCCACCATTAGAAGAGCATGCCTTACCATCCACAAGAAAATGGGATAGTGGAAGAATTCAACAATATCTTGGAGACAATGTTGACGAAGATTTGCAGTGTTAATAGAGATGACTGGGATTTAAGAGTACCGACAGTCTTATGTGCCTATAGAACCACTTGCAAGAAGCTAACAATGTAGACCTCTTTTAAATTGGTGTATGGTCTTGAAGCCGTTGTCTTAATGGAATATTTGGTACCAAGCTTAAGAATTGTTGCCTTTACAGATATGGATGACACTGGCGCTTTTTGAGAAAGGCTTGCACAGATGGTCGAACTAGAAGAAGATAGATTTATTGCATGATTCCATCAACAGGTATAGAAGGAAAGAGAGGAGGCCTACCATGAAAGACACATCAAGAAGAATCCATTTAAACAAGGCGATGCAGTACTGGTATATGACAGTAAGTTCACCAAACATCCTGGGAAGTTTAGAATTCATTGGGTCGGGCCATATGAGGTCCCCTATGTTACAGAAGGAGGAGCTTCGTAGTTGAAGACTTTGAAGGGGGAATGGAAGGAAGGATTAGTGAATGGGATTCGGTTGAAGTTGTATTTTGAAAACCAGTTGCCTCGCAGATCTCAGTAAAAGCATGAGGAAAAGGGTCCAGGTACCAAGTGTAGTTGAAAGTGGGTACCAGACACAGAAAATATAGTCTGCACAAGGAAGGAGAGGAGGCATAGAGAAGAAAGAAAAGGCTACACTGCGCAGTCTGAAGTTGAAGTAAAATAGAAAGGTCAGATCTCAAGTGCCTCAGGACGAGTCACGGGTGAGTGTTGGGGGCTTGTTGTCCCTTGGTTATGAAAGTTAGCTAAGAGAAAGGAAGAAAAGGCAAAATGCGAACTATGTGGAAGACACAGTGACTGTTACTGGGTTGAAGTGAGAAAAAGAGAATAAAAGACAGAGCGAATTAAAAGGAAGAAATTAGTTGGATGAGGAGATCGAGGATGACAGATCAACAAGAAAGACGGATCGTGGCTAGCTCAAAAAGAGCAAAAATCCATCGTTGGATGCTTTGGAGCACCACACGAGAAGGAAGAAAAGACAGGCTGGTGAAGCCCTGAAAACATGGGTCAAGTTGAACTAGGGTTTTAGAAACCTAGGGTTTTGGTATCTAGGGTTTGTGACACCTAGGTTTCGGCCTAAGGATGTCAGTGAGCTATTGTAATGCATAAATAGAGGTCAATAGGACCTAGGATGGGTTGTTTTTATTGTTGTTACTATTGTTGGTGTTATGATTGTTGTTGTGTGATTGAGAGAGTAATATCGAGTGAGAGAGAGTGTTGAGTACGAGAGGCTTCTGTATTGTAATATATTTAGTTGGGTGCAAATATCAACCCTATAGCTAGGTGCACAGAGAGGGGAGAGATAGTGAGGAGAAGAGAGAAGATCTGCTAGATAAGAGCACAGACAAGAACTATATGCTTCATCTTACCATATTATAATCACATTTCTGTGGATGTAGCCCTAGAGAGATGGTGAACCACATATATCTTGTGTCATGTGTGTGATTGATGCTATGTTCTTTTCCCTTTGATATAATGCTATAGAATTATTGTGGTAGATCTAATAGATAGTTGTGTGGAGTAGATCTAACCCGATAAGTGACATATGCATGTTGTACTTTTATAGTATTAGATCCAATTGATATTCACCTTGGTTGTAGACATCTATGTCCTGCAATCCCCCCATAGTTGCTTCGGGTGAGACTGCATCTGCTTCGTAGGTGTTGTCGAAAGGGACAGTAGTTAGCAGGGATGATTTTAAGGATGGAAATTTATTTTAAAATGTAGAAACCTTGGCGAATCTTACTAATCCTTCATATGCCAACTATAAATGTTTGGCAATATTTTTGTAAAAATATTCAAATTTCTAAGGATTCTATATAGTTTTAATAAATTTTTGGCAATTTTTAAGGTAAAATAATTTTATCCTATAGAATTTGGGTGAATCATTTTTAAAATAGCGAATCTCTTTTTTGGAAAAACCATGGAAAATTAGCCCATGAGCGAAATTTAGCCCCTAAAATCATCTATGGTAGTTAGGGCTTGTTGGTGCGCTCTTGGAGTTGAACCCTAGGGTTTCCCTTATGCCAATAAAGTCTTTACTTTTTCCATACCTTCATAAGAGGTTGTTAATATGTCCCATGCCTCCTTGTCTTGCTTTGCTGATGAAACTCTTGGAAGTATGCTCTCATGCATGGCTTGATGTATGTAAAACATTTCCTTTCCATCCTTCTTTCTTTGATCTTTCAAGACATCCTTCTCAACTCGTGTGAGGGCATTGTATGCTGCCTGATCTACTAGTTATACATAACCATTTTCAATTATCTCCCATACATATTGACCGCAAAATAGTGCTTTCATGGTCAAAGACCACATCAAATAATTCTTTCCTGTAAAGGTGAGAGGTTCCAGATTTGAAGTGGAATCCATATTTCACCTTTCATCAAAGTTTCTTCTCTTGAAATTGTTATGATAGAACCTTCTCTGATACCAGATCTTGGATCCACAGTGCGTCAGGGAAACTGTGTACAACGTAGTGGAAAAATACTGCATGCCACAAACTTCATCACTGAACTCTCATGACTTATCACGTAGTTCACATACTGCACAATTTACTTCGCATTGTGATAAAATTCCTAATGAGATATTTACATATGAATAATAACATAGTGCTATGATTAGCACATAAACTCACAAATACACATGAATTTTGACAACACAAAAAATACTTGATATTAATAACTTCGGTGCAGTGCGCGAATACAAATTATAATAACTAAGATGAGCTTCATCTCCAATGACTTCTTCTGTTGAATTCATATACACAAAGATTGTTCTCTTAGATTAATTCAACTCCCCAATTGTCGTTTCTCCTCTTGACTATTCTCTATGCATCTATTCTGCATCTTTTTGACTAACTAAAGACTCAGACTTATATGAGCTATGAGTGAGACATCTTCTAGAAGTAATACTGACTCAACATTAAAGACGACCATTAATACGGCTCACTCTTCAACTACTTAACTTAACTCGAGATGATAAATATCGGCTCCATTTATAACTTACGTGTATTCCCACTGACTTAGACTGATTTTGAGTAAACATGCAACTTTGCACTTCCAGACTGTGAGATAGACTGACTAACTGACAATTCGGCTGAATGAAAAAAATACTAACATATTGACTGTCCGACAAATCAACAGAGACATGAAGATCTCACCAACTTGTAATTACTATTTCCAATAAGAAGCACATTGTTTACATGTGAAACACTGGTTTTCAGGATAGTTTCTAGCTGATCTATAAAATCAATATTATGTTCAAACAATGCCATGAATTCTAGATCTAATTGATTCAGAAGGAGGAATCCATTTCATCGATTATCAACGTATGACGTTATTGTGTTTTATGAAAGGGAACACACATGCATCATAATTAACATTTAATAGGCCATGACCGCTGGTGGTGCCAATCTATTCAGAATTAATGGGCGTGGTCATTATATATATATATATATATATATATATATA
>JZKD02S1077553.1:108494-131668 GCA_000966675.3 Picea glauca
TCTACAGGATACTAGAGGTAGTTCCAACTACTGCCCCACCTAAACAGTGCCACAAGGTAGTATCTCATACTACAAAATTCATCTTCTCCACAATCTGTTCAAAAGGGGAACAAAAAGATATTGCAACCACTACAACCTTACCCCAAGCACCTTCTATCCAACAGAAGAAGGTCAAAAAGGTTGAAACAAAGTGAAAAGATTCCTTCTGTACACCTTCCTCTCATGTATCTCGACTTGTTGAACAACCTCAACCTCAACAGGTTCGTGATAGACTTCCACAAACTGAGCAACGCGACGTCTCCAACAAGACACGCAGCTCACCAAGATGCAGATTCAACAAACGCTTTTCCTTCTCCCCTGGGAACTCAACGCAATGAAGACCATTGCTTCCTAAGGAATTAGGATTGATCCAGGTGGATATCGGTGTCCACCCACCTTTTCCAACTGGCTCAAAACAACTTTATGGCAATTTTGGCAATTTACTATTTTTAGCAGGTTTTAACTTCCAGGGCCATTTTGAGGGCCCAAATGAAGGTTTTTGGAGATTGAGGTTCTCAATGATAGTCTAAGGCATGATTGAGACCCCAAAATGAATCTCCTCAATGATACCTTTCCAACGAGCTATCACACGCCTAAAACGGAGATCGTATGCAAAAGTTACGACCCTAGGAATTTGATGCACCAACTTACCCAAACGGGGCCCACATGACTTTTGGCGTTTCATCTCCTAGGGTTAGGTTTTTGGATGTCTAGGAATTTTGGCATTCCTGTTTATTGTAAAAGGGCCTTCAGAGACTCATTGTAACCATCTTATTCCGAATGCGAGTAGCTGTCACATCTCTTCTCAGAGATAAGCTGCCACCATTCTAGCGAGTCTTTCACTCTATATTTTTACAGTCTCTGTACATTTCTTTGATTAATAGAAATTGTGTATTACTGTATATCTATGTTTATGGTTGCATCTCTGATACATTTTGTTATATTATTGAATATCTGCAATATCTATGTGCATTTCTTTATTATATCTCCACTCTCATTTCGTGCTGAAAAGAATCTGGATCAATAACATCGTTGCAAACTCCTTTTTCATGACTATTTTAAAATCATCTAATTGCATATTTCCAGTGTATATCATGTCATCAACATAAAGAAAAATAATAAGTATGTTAACTTTTTGATTTTCTTTGGTGTAGAGACTAGGTTCATTGTTTCTTTTGTTGAAACCATTATTGATCAGGGAAGATTCAATTCTGCTATACCAAGCTCTGAAAGCTTGCTTCAAACCATACAAGGCTTTATTCAATTTATAGACTTTGGATTCTTGTCCTTTAACTTCAAACCATGGTGGTTGATTAACATAAGCATGTTCCTCTAATATTCCATTGAGGAAGGCTGACTTGACATCCATTTGAAATGTTGGCCATTTGTTATGGGATGCAATGACTAAAACAACTCGAATAATATCTAACCTTGCTATTGGAGAAAATGTTTCACCATAGTCAACACTAGGCTACTGAGAAAAACCTTTGGCAACAAGACTTGCTTTATGCTTCTCTACATTTGCTTTCTCATTTAACTTTGTCTTGTAAACCCACTTGACACTAATGTTAGTTTTTTATGTAGGAAGATCAACAAGATCCCATGTATTATTTCTCTGAATTGCATCAATTTCTTCATTCATGTTCTGCACCCAATGCTCTTCTTTCACTGCTTCTTCAAAATATGTAGGCTGACAAGAAAAAAAGGCAAAGTGAACTTGTTGATCCATGTCATTATCTCCCTCATAAATTTCTCTTAAAAGTTTTGTTCTCTAATTTCTTGCAGAAGATTTTGTTTCACTACTATAAGAAGAACTAGTTGTTGGTTGTTCTTCTTGTCCTTGCACCTATGTAATATTGGAAACCAAATTGGAGGAGTTGGATGTCCTAATATTTCCTCATGTTCATTGTTTTCTAAATCATCTTCTTTATCACTCCAAGATTTATCTTCTAGGAACTTGACAACTCTTCTCACTACAAATTTCTTGGAGATTGGATTGTATAGTCTATAGGCTTTGGACTGTTCACCGTATCCATTAAAAATACACTTCTCACTCCTATCATCTAGATTCCTTCTCAATTCCTCTGGAACATGAGTATATGCAATGCATCCAAAAGATTTGAAATGAGAGACACTTGATTTAGTTCCACTCCATGCTTCTTGAGGAACCTTGTCCTTCACACTCATTGCAGGAGATCTGTTCAGTATGTATAGTGAACATGCTATAGCTTCAGCCCAATAATCATTAGAAAAATTCTTTTCTTTGAGCATGATTCTAGCCATATTCATGATAGTCCTATTTTTCTTTTCGACTAATCCATTATGTTGTGGAGTGTACCTTGTTGTGAACTACCTCTTGATGCCTTGTTGATTGCAAAAAACTATAAATTCATGTGAATCATATTCACCTCCTCCATATGACCTAAGCACCTTGATGTATTCTCCACTCTTCTTTTCAACCAAATCTTTGAACTCTATGAACTTTGAGAAAGTCTCAGATTTGTTCTTGAGAAAATAGACCCAAAATTTCCTGCTAAAATCATCAATAAAGATTATAAAGTAAAGCAATTCGCCCAATGGATTGGGTTTGCATTGGACCACATAGGTTTGTATGGAATAGATATAGATTCTCTTTTTCTCTATAAGAAGCAATTGGAAAGATGTATCTCTGATGCTTTCCTAGAATACAATTTTCACATGGATTGGACTATTCATTTGTCATTGTAAATCCCTTGACCATTGCCTACTTTTTTAAAACACCAAGAATCTTAAAGGGTAAATGACCATACCTACAATGACACAACCAAGCTTCATCTATGCTTGAGACATTTTGAGAATACAACTGTGACAAATTCACACTTCTCAAATTTAATGGAAACATTCTATTTTAGTTCATTTCCACCTTTGTTATCAGTCTCCTACTAGGTGGCTTATTTGAGATGAAGCAAGTAGAGCCCTTAAATCTGATATCATATCCATTTTCACTTAATTGTCCTACACTAATCAGATTATTCTTAAGATGTGGTACATAGAAAACATTATGAATTGATTTCAGTTCATTTTTTCTAGTTAGGACATGAACAATACCTTTACCATGGGATTGAACTTGAGAGTCATAACCTAGCTTAATTTTTTATGTGGTCAAACTATCTATGCTGGAAAACAAATATTTGTTACATGTCATATCATTGTTGCAACCATTGTCGAACAACCAAAGATCCTTGTTGTGATCTTCTTCAATGATCTGGCATGAGAGGAACATTACCTTAGATGTCCCTTCGTCAGTGTTGTAGACATTATCTCTTCCTTTGTTTTGATCTGATAGATTCTTCCTACATTCAATTTCATAATGTCTATTCTTCTTGCAATAGAAGCATTGAATGTTGTACTTGTCTGTCCATTTTCTTCCTCTCCCTATATAACTATGATAATGTTCATGTTGATCTGATTGTTTTGATTGTTCAGGAGATAAAATTTCTTCAGTTTGATGAGAAAATCATCCTCTTTGGTCTCTACCTATGCCTCAACCTCTTCCTCCTCTTCCCCTGCCTCTACTTAAGAAATCTTGAGTCTGGAAGGAATTGTCTAAGGAATCTTCCTCCATGATGAGCCTTAATTCATGAGATAGAAGGGAACCCATTAGTTCATCAATGGTCAATTTGGATAGATCCTTCAAATCTTCTATGGCTATAACCACCATGGAAAATTTCTTTGTTAAGAAATGCAACACTTTCTCAACAATATTTTGATCTTTTATTTCCTCGGCATGAATCTTGAGTTGATTCACGATTTCAAGCACCTTGGTCATAAAATGATCAATATTCTCAATTTCTTTCATCTTCAAGTTTTCAAACTCTCTCCTAAGAGTTAGAATTCGAATGGTTTTGACTTTTTCATTACCCTAGTATGCCAAAGCCAGAGTGTCCCAAGCCTCTTTTGCACTGGTTGCACCTGTGATTTTTGGAAATATTGTGTCTTCTACTGAACTTTGGATTAGAAAACTTGCATGTGTTTCCTTATTTATTCATGCTTCGAGAAAATTCCTCTGATTATTGTTCATTTTTGTTAGATATTCTTGATCATGTTTCATGAAGCCACTCTCAACCATTTCCCAACATTCCTAGACTTGCAGAAATGTCTTCATTCATATAGACCAAAATTCATAATTTTTTCTTGTTAACATGGGCCCTTTCATTTTCATAAATTATTTTTGGATTCCATGGTTCTACGCTCCCTCTTTTTGGCTTAGATATCAACATAAAAAAAAAACTTTTCTTTTTCAAAAAAAAAAAAAAAACTATTTTTTGTCTGGTTGTCTTCTCTCCACGGTCTACAACCCAAAACCCTATTTTTGTTTTCTTGGTCGCCTTCCCTTCACAATCTAGATGGTGTTGAGGTAAAGATATGAATATATATTACTCAAGAATTTTCATACTTTACTTGGCTAAAGTAAAGTAGAAGGGAATATCATGGTATGTTTATAGCCAATAAAAAATATATATGCTAACTCACAAGTACAAGTAAAGTAAAGTAAAGTGCTTAGACTAGTCGTTTATCATAAAAAAGATTGTTGAAAATTCACTTTTATGTATTTTTCTAAACATATCAGTTGCTCAAATAAATGTAAGAACATAAGTAAAGACACCAAGATGATACTCAAGATATATGAGACATAAAGAAATCCTTTATTTTATTCCAATTCACCAAAGTGTCATTGTCTTTACAAAACTTCACACATAAATCTTGGACCAAAGTCAAACTTAGAAATCCTCGATGGAACATACAAATGGACCTCTAACAGAAAAACAAAACTGAACTCTAAAAGTTGGATCAACTTTCCACAGATTGTTGCCCACTCAACTTTGCACAATAGCCTTTATCAGTCCAGGAAAATAATTCACAAACAAAAAAGCCTACACAGACTATCAAATATAGATCAACACCTCTGAAGAACAAGTGTCTGAATGACTTGATTCAACCATGAATATTGATGTCTCCAATAAGACCCTGCTATCACAAAAGATAATTAGGCTATGATGAATATATGAATGAATTAAAACTGAACTATCTCAACATCAACTCAAAGAGAAAACCTTAGCATGCTTTGTGCTTCTATCCTCCTCTTGTTCCTCCCCTTACTTCTTCTTTTAACAAATTAGGATTGGTTGAAGTAGTGGAACCAACTTATTAATTAAGGTAACTAAAGACTCAACTAACTTTAGTTAGGGGGGGGGGGGCAGAAAAAAAAATAATCATACTAGGGTCATAGATAAATAATAACTAGTAGGTGGGACCCCTTGTGACTCCCTCTAGTTCATAAAAATTATAATCATCATAACATAATCCATTAGTTAAGAAAACACACCACCTTGTGGCTCCCATCAACATATTTACTTTTGGCAATGTTAGCTCATGAAAATTGAAATTATTTCAAAAATATTACTCATATATCCAAAATAAAACATGTTGTCCAAAATCCCTGAATTCCATTGTCATAAAACAATAAACAACATAGAATTCAAAACCCATATTTTCCATTCTGTGATGCAAACCTTTCTTGGTTACTGCTGTCACCTCTTGACTTTCCTGAATTTGCATTGGGCTAGGCAAAGACTTTAGGCTTTATCTCACTGATCACATGGGAACAATCATCCCTCAAATGCATCTGTGAAGACACAGATTTGTAAGAGTCATCAGAGGGTGAGGAAGGGGCAACAATAGCTTTTCCTTTATCAACTGGATTGTGGGATTCAGTCTTTAATCTCTTGTTGACATGGGATGATTTCACTGGTGAGTGGTTAGGGGCAGCTTGGACAATGGGGTTCAAAAGTGGGGTAGTAGGAAAAGTTAAGTTTGGCCAGCCATGGTGTTGTGAGACTGTCGGGTGAACAATATCTTGCCACCCATCATTTTCTGGGACTTTAGGCTGTAAAGAGACACGAGGAGGCACAGGGATGCCAGAGGCTTGAGGGACTTAGAAAGGAGGCCTTTTAGGCCTCAGTTGGACTACTCCCTGTCCAATCCAATTAAAGAATCCAACATGAATCAAATGGCCAAGATCTTCTGAATAAACATCAAAATGTATAGAGAACCTAGGCCTTCTTGGGCCTCAGTTCCAGTTACCTCTACCTCTGTTTCCTTGACCATGGCTTCCCCAACTAAAAAAAACATCCTGCATATGTTAACAATTAGAAAATAGTCTTTTAAATAACCATGCATGATAACTCCTTAAAAATATGAAATATATTTGGCTCAAAATGTAACAGGCTCATGCAATCCAATCCATATAAATTGTTCTAACATTAATCAATGAGCAGGGGGGTGAAACAATGTTTTGGGAAACGTGAAAGGTTTGTATTGGGTGAAAACATGATATAATGAGAGGGGAGAAGAAAAGGTCACTTATCGATGATAACAACAATCAGCTGTAAATAATCCCAAGTAAAACCTCACTGTAATCCACTCAAGACACTCTCAATTCATCCACTTAACACAAAAATTCTCTTAGCTGTAATCAATATCAGAACAGTGAGTGAATAAAATGAATATGGGATATGTGAGGGGGTTGTAATTAGCGGAAAATGAGATAATGAGGGGGAAAAAAATGCTTACTATTCATGAGATTAATAAAGAAATCCATAACATATTCTACAATAAGAAAAATATGAAACAACCAACAATCAGATGACTGAGTAAAATTCTTATGTATTTTCTTTATTTCACTGTCCATTTACATCCGACAGCCATTACAAAACATATATAATTCACACAATCTGTAAGAGTTTATGTTTCCTCTATTCACACATTCTACACTATATATCAGTCAACCACAGTAATTATTCTCAATCTGTAATTATTAGCATCCATCAGTGCCATACATTTCCCAAATTCACATCTATAATTCAAAGTAGTATTTCCAAAGATAACAATGAAGTTGCTATTTTGTGATAGATCCAATCAAGATCTGTAATAATATTCATTCCCATACATATACACAATAAAATTATCAATACCAAAATAACCAAACTTTTCATGTCATTTATGAAATGACACTTTACCTATACAACCAACAACCAACACTTAGACATAGGCTATGCATAAGTAAATTTCTGAAACCATGTAACCATGCCACTGTAAAACAAAACATCTCAATGTGACTTAGAAGCCGAGACAAATATCCAACATGACTGTCATTAGCAGTGATCAATTGCAATAAATAACGCACTTGAAACTTAGTGGATATCACTAAGCATAAAAACAAGTCATCCATACTACACATAGTGCACAACTGAGAGAATCCAAGTGTAATATTTCATGTAATCACACAACAACATATGACCTCGACATAACTCAAAACATCACTCTAGGATATTTATTAAGTCACATGTGAGTGACTAGGATGCATATATTCAAACCTATTCTACCAATGAAAAAAAATACAGTAGGAATATCCAGTCTAGTAATTTACTTTGCAAAACATCATCTACACGATACAACATGTGTGAACAACACAAAACCCTTGTAACCAATGCCAACCATTATCCAAAACATCATAATAAAAAATACTAGTGAATGTACATTAGCCAACAATTCGCCACTGTGGTAAGGAAAAACCAATCAACCAAACAATCCATGGTAATTGTATATACCCACGCACCTAATCGAAACGGGTAGAAGCCCTTCCATTAAAAACAAATGAATTCCTTGACATCAGGCTGGTAACTATGAACTTTTAAAAGTTCAAATTTCAATGTGAATATCATGTTATTATCACAGAGGTAGTGAAGAAAGGCTATACCAACACAACTGCTATACGACCAACGAGTGAGCCCGCATTTGAAGTAATAGACCACAATAATCGAGAACAATTTAACAGGCTTGATAGAATCCCTATGCGGCTCCAGTATGGAGGGTTAAGGGTTTGTAAAGTAGCCATCACAGGAGGAAAGACACCAACCATAGTAAAATTTTGAGGCTAAAGGCATATGCACAAGGAGGACAATGACACTTGTGAACGAGAGGAATTTCTTGACAGGGATGAACAAGAAAACAAAACTCTAGTTAAACCCAAGAATCATGAAAACAACAATCCAACCGTGATTTAAAAACCCTTTAACAAATACAGTGGTAACAAAGAGCTATCACCCAAGAAGACCACCAACTCCGATGAAATCAAACACTTATAATCAAAGCCATCCATTTTCCATTCAAAACCAAAACTCCACACAGTTGCAGTACTCAGGACAAACACAAACCCATACAACCAAGCCAAAAACATTTCAATCATAGAGTGAAGTCAAGAATGGCCAAAAAAGACATACCTGTTAATCAAAAACCTTAAGATGAAAGGTGGCTGAGTGGTTTCACCCTGCTAAAAATTTGAAGCGTGAACAAAACAACTAGATCAACAATAGTCCGATTAGGATGGCAGCCAACATGAAGGCTAAAGGTGACATGCAGTAAATGCACGTCGCCTCCACCCATATCTCATTTACTTCACAGTACATGCCAATGAGCCTCCATTAACACCATTAATCAACCCATGCATCGAGAATATCAACCATCTAAACCATATCATAATCCAAGTTCCACATAACAATTCAACTATTTGTGTGGTTACCTTGCCAAGTGCACCACCCATGTTCATATCCCCGATATAAGTCAAATAAATTTCTTGACCACTATACAATCTAAACGATCATGTATATAATTATCACCAATAGAGTGATCAACATCAATCCGAACCATAACATAATCACCATAAAAATTGCAAAGCCATTACTCCCATGAGTTACCAACATTTATAACATATGTATATAGCATACTGATTCCATTAACCAATGCATGACCATTGTATTATCACCTTGCCAAAATGTGCCACCAAAATTTCCACCATATGCATATATATATATAAATGTAATTTAACATTTTTTCTTTTTTATATCCATTTCCTTGTTATCTAAGGTCTAACAATAAAGAACAAACACTTTAAGCATGTAGTATTGCAGAGTTAGGTCTCTTTTTCATTAGATATAGTATTATTCTTTTCCTCAAAAATGTCTTTCTACAATTTTCACTAACATATTTGTTGTGCAGGTGTGAGAGGAATGAATATCATAAATGAATAGCAGGTTGTAGTATCATGAAGGAACAACATCCCAAAGCTTAACTCATATCAATGACAATAATATTCTCATCAACCATGTGAACATTTGTAGCACATCATCATAACATTTAAAATGAACATATATGATCTTCAGAATCTCAAGGGGTCCCCACCTACTGGCATTATTTAGTCTTATATAATAATAGGCTTTAGCAACACTTTGCGGGCGAAATTACGTTGACGTTTTTAATCGTCAACAAACGCTATTGGCAAAAAAAGTGATTGAACTTGGTCTCTATTTCTCCATTTTCTAGGGGCGATTAGGTGAACAAAAGAACCTTGTTTCTCCTTCTGAACTAGGTAAGAGTGATCGAAAAGGCCTGGCCTCTCTTTGTACAAAGGCAAGGGAAGACTGCCTTAAAAAAAGAAAATTTTTGAAGAGTTTTTCTTCAAGTTTTCGCAACAGATTTCCCTGAAACTCTCCCACTCTTGTTGTGGGTTGATCAAGCTCCAAATTCCCTTGCAATAGCATGCAAAACACCCTCCAATATTTGAAGAAAAATTCTCTCCACTCTTCAAAGAATATTGTTCTCCACTTTGTGAAGACGCTTAAGCCTGCTCTAATACCATGAAAAAAATTGTGAGAAGAAAAATGAATATAGGAGAAACAATAGGAGCTCAAAAAAACTGCAACATCCTCCTCATTAACAAAAGCATAAGTAGATTACAAATCAAAGTCTAACTATGTAACCTAATTTTCTAAAAATCGCCAAACACAAACTTGAAGTAAACTAGAGACACCACTAACAACTAACTGTTGTCATAAATGCAACTACAAATGAACTAAAAGTTCATTAGGCAAGGTAGGGGACATGAGAGAGTATTATCTAAAATATGTTCCCTCTCATGTAAACCCTAAATAATTGTCTTTTAACCTATCATTGTTTTTATAGCTCACATTGTATTCTCATGAGTTCAAAATCCAGCCAATGAATTGGACTACGCAAGTTTGGTCCCTCTAGAATAAATATTGCCTTGTTGGTCTTGGCTCCATGAACATGAAGGAAATACAATCCCGGGTGTTAGATTCCTTTAAATTGGTTTCGTAGGTGGGATGGATGGAAATTCCAAGATTAAAAAATGATAAACTAATCGAATTCCGTGTATTTCCAAATCTAATTGACTATAAAGCCACCATTTATATCATCGAAATAATTGTATGATGTGATGTCTGTGTTGTTTTAATAGTGGTCAGAAGCCTATGTCGTAATATGACATTTCCAATTATGCTATCATCATGCAACAAATTTATTAATCCACGAACTATGACCAATTTCGATAAAAATAAGGTGGGGACCTTTATTTTTCAATCATAGCAATTCCTTCAATTATTCTTAGGTATTATAGACTAGATGAGATAGATATCTCAACAATACTCGTACTATAAGAATAGATACATCCTAAACTGGGGTTTATTAAACACATATAACCATAAAAATAACCATGTTCAAATAGATGCAAGGTTAAACATAAAAATTAGTATTAATACTTTTACTTAGTAATAATACTTTTTACGTTACAGATTTGATGTGTATATGGGACTCGAATGTAATGTGTATATCACTTGTATACTAAGAAGAGGAAGTGTTGATCATACCACAATTTTTAGGTAGATTCGATCAGTGGATCAGGAGACAAGAGGCAAATTGTTGATCAGTATGTGAGGTAGATCATGTAGACTGAATCATAGGTACAAATCTATTGTGCAGGAAGATCACTACTTTAGCTGAGATTGCATTTATCAATTTAGGTTACTGCATTCTTTTCACGGCAACATATCTAGTTATATTATTATCTCTTTCCCAAACTGACAATGCTTTGGCCTTGCTAGCAGTGACCTATCCATCCATCCATTCATTTTTCTTTGCATCCTCCTGAAATAGACAACATGAAGAACTTATCCATTAGATAAATATAATGATTGAATAGGCATGTAGTTTGGACACCATTTGAACATCATTCTTGTCAAATTAGAAAGAAATATAACTTTGGATGAATGGGAAGAGTGGATGTCGGCTCCAAATCGAATTGGTTGTTAGTTGGATCTAAAGACTATGGTAGAATCTCTTTAATATCTCTCAACCATGTGCAATAGTGATTGATGTATAACAAATGCAGATAGAGTAATATCACCAAATATGCTCACAACAACAATTTCATATTATTTTTGTTAGATATAGTCTACAATTAAGATTCTGGTTGAAAAAAATAAAAAAATCACAATTAAAGGAGAGACGGCTAGCATAACCTTGAAAATGTTGTTTCAATGCCATATCTACAATTAGTAATTAGTAATGAAGATCCAATACAAATTGTTTGTATTGTAGCTCTCAAATATCTCAAGGGACTAGCTTTATTCGAAGGCCCATAGTCCTTGATGGTTGAAAACTCACTTTGATACCGTATTTCATGGCCCGATCTAAAAACAAAAATAATTATAAAATTTACCAGATACATTTTAATAAAATTTATAAACATTGAGAGATGAAGAACTCACATGCTTCAAAGAAACCAACATATATGTAGTATGGGGACTGGATATTGTAGTGATAAATTGATCTTTATCTAGAAAAATGCAACAAAATGGGGCACGACCCTCCACCGAGTCGTAAACCTTTCTACTTTAATCTTCAGTAGCATATCACTCTCGAGTCATCAATTGACTACTCAACCAACAATCTTAAGCCTTGTTCTCTCTATAGAATAGCCAAGGAGAGATGCATTTTCTCCTCCTTTTCCATTCTTATATAGATTCCATCCATGGTAAAGAATGATATCCCTAGGATCCTTTATTTAATTATTTATTATATTTTAGGTTTTCTCCATAATTTCCTTTACTTTTTTTTATCATTTTCTTTAATTACCCAATTATCCATAATAAGTACTTATTATCACACCCTTTAGGATAATTATTCTTTATTATTTTTTATTCATATAAGTACTTATTATGACCGTTTTAGGAGAATTATTATATTTCTTCTATTATTATTGTTTACTTATATATTTGATAATAATATGGGGCATGACAGTTCATGGATGATTTTGTGGTAGTGGGGTGCCGAGGAACACATGCATGTTTTTGTTCATATAGCCCTGACGCTCTTTGAACGACCATGCACATTGCTACATAGTTTTTTAGCTTAGATTTTTTAAGAGAACACACATATTAAAAATGTGCATGCATTACTAAACATGTTTGTAATTCTATGTTTATTAATAAAAATAAATATTTATTCCAATTGTGTTATTACACAACCACATAATATGTCTTTGGAAACTGTCAATAGGACATCAATGAATGTGTGATTTGAGTAGGTTTCAGAGGACCATTTGAGTGCCAATAGGAAATCATTTTGACTTCTTTCTTGATTGGTTTGAGGTAGGTTCATTGAAACTTATTTTTTTTTCATTTCATAATTTTTTTAAATTATAAAAACAAATAAAAATATATTTATTCCTCTTTAAATGAATCATACAAATCACATGGATCCTACAAAATCACCATCATTAAATGAATATAGATCAAACCCTAACCTACAACCGCCAAATGCAAGCTTTGAAATTGATGCATGAATTTAGTCATTAAGAACCCTAATACAAGATTTAGGAAACACAATATACCCCTCATTCCTTTCACTTGTTACACCATTAGATACTTTTGTTTCTTCAATTTCTAATTGTCAAGCAAAATTGATTCATATTTCGGATTAGAGGACTAGGATGTTTGAGTATTATAGGATGGGTTTAGATAGAAACTATATTAGAGATCTAAAGATTTCAAAACAAGATTTGATGACCTTGTTTATTGACCCCAAAATTGGAGCACACTCTCAAGTGAAAAAGAAACACATTTGCATGGACTAGTGCACCTGTCAACCTATTATAAACAACTAGATGGAGAGGTGGTTCACAATGTTTGATGAACCTTCCTATAACAAAAGGAAGGTTCCATTGTACTTCCTTAGGAAATTATGGGATGAATTTATTTTAGGTCACCATGTCAACTACTTTTATATTGGTGAATTCCATGTGGTGGATCATGTGTCTACAAAATCTCGGTAAACTTTCATTCATGAACCATTGACAGGGCCTCACCCTTCTAGGTGGAGGTCTAATCCTCTTTTCCAACATCCTCCCATTTCAAAAGTCATTAGCCAAGAACAAACTTCCATTTCCACCTTGAAATGTAGCTTACTACAATATAACACATTCAATGCATAATCCTTCCAGAGGAAATCTTTAATTGATGGTGGGGGAGGAGTTGGACCTTCAAGCCTTGTAGTAGAGTTTAGCAAGGAGACTCCATGTGGACACACTAGTCATCCTGATCCTTGTTCATGTTAATCCTCACTGATGATTGATTTATAGGTAGACTTGTTATGGGCATATGGAGGAAACTACATGGAATAATTTCATGGATAAGTTTAGTATCAAATCATCTCTATGTACTTCATTGTTATATATATATAATTATAATTGACTATTTTTATATATAGTTTATTGTATCATTTTTTTATATATCTAATTATTTCATGTGTGTAGTTACTATGGATATAATAGTAGACATCCATTGTCTTGAGATGCATCAGTCAAGCAGGAAAAACCCAATCCTTACTTGAAGTAAAAATTTTGTATACATATAGGGATAAAAACGATGCCTCAAACCACCACACCCAAACTCTCAATATATTAGGAAGATTCTAGGTATCAAGGGTCATGAATGACACCTCAAACGACCATATATAACCTCTTGAGGCAATATTTGGCCTTTAAGTAGGGATATATGAATTTTTAGGGTATTTTGAGTATTGGATATGGCTCTTGGGTCCTTGGACATGATCGAGAGAGGAAACTGAATCCTTTGGTCCTAAAGGAATTTTATAGGAATAAAGGGCCATCAACGACATTTTGACTCACCACAATTGACCTTTCTAGGTATCCTTGGTCTATGTCTAGGGATAGTGATCATCATTATTTTTTGAACATTGCATATGAGTCTCTAGAACTTGGATATTGGTAAGGGAACAAACCTAAGAATTAGTCTCTAAAGGAATCTTATAGGATTATGGGGGAAAGAATGACACTTTGATCCACCATAAATGACTTATTAATTGAGTCATTCTCCTCTAACTAGATATATAGGTACCACTAACAGTTTTTAGCACTAGGAATGGGCTTCAGGGTCTTGGACATGACCAAGGGAGGAAACGTGAACATTAGGCACTAAAAGAAGATTCTAGCCATCTACAACCAAGACGGATCCCTTGAAAAACCACACATGCACTGTTAAGGGTATTATTGGCCTACGATTGGGGATGTCAGTGCCACTAGGTGTTTTTTAGAAGTAGGTATGTGTCCCAGGGACTTGGAAATCATCAAGGGAAGAATGCCATGTATTAGTTCCTAGAGAAGGATCTGATACATATAGATCCATGAACAATGCCTTGAAGCACTACACATTACCCTTGGAGGGTATCCTTGGAATTTGAGAAAGATGTTAGTGCACTCACAAGGTTTTGATCATTATGTATGATTCTCAAGGACTTGATATGGTCAAGGGGGGAAACCTAATCCTTAGCTAAAGTACAAAGTTTGTAGTCATTTAAGGCCAAAGACAATGTCTCAAACCACCACATCCAAGATTTCAATGTCTTAGGAAACTTCTAGGGCTCAAGAATCATGAATGACACCTCAAATTACCATAGATTACCTCTTGAGGGGATATTTGGTCTTCAAGTTGAGATATGGGCATAACATAATAAATTGGACATTTACAAAACATCAAATTTATAAATCCTAGTAATTTGAATATTGTAGTGCAATTCATTTCTCAAATTTTTATTATTATGGTATGCTTGAATGCATATGAAAATGTTAATAGTTCTTAACTTTGTATATTTTATATTCCTGGAAACTAAGTATTTACAAAAAAATAATATTGGGCAAGTATACTATTGGTGATGAAGCCCATACAAATTCCATGAAAGGCCCAAATATTTTTCAATAAATTATTGTCATTGATGTCAAGGGTAATTAAGTATTCATGTATAAATATTCAAAGGCAATGTGACTTTAATAAATATAGAAGTGGAAGTGGATTAGAAATGAATTTATGTGAAAGTGTATTAGGAATGAAGTTACATAAAATTGGAGCAAAACATGAAAATATATTAGAAATAAAATTACGTAAAAGTGAAGTAAACATAAAAGTGGATTAAAGAAGGTAAATGTAAAAGTGGCGTAAAGGTTCACATGGTATTTTCACATGGTTTTAAAACCAATTGTGGTATTTTACCCATGGTATGTTGAAAAATAAATTAAAAAAATAAATAAGGGGGAAATTAATTATTTATTTAATAAAAGTCATGTCTTTTCGAATGAACATGACTTTTCATGTAGAACTATTGGTAAAGTTTAAAATGAGAAGATAATTGCGAGAAATAAAGTGTGTGGGTGAAAACGTAATATTCATATGCATATTATTTGAGGAGTGATGATTGAATATCATTCAAGGAGCGGTGAATAAATATTAGAAAAGATCAGATATGGTGTTCTAGCAAATAGATATGGCATTCTAGAAAGAAAAAATGGCAAAGGAAGATATAAGGAAGAAGTAGAAGAAGAAGAAAAAAGACCTGGTGAAGGTAGATCCAAATCATAAGTAGTGAGTGAAGAGAATATGTACCGAAAGAAGAAGCAATGAGCATAGAGAAGATATGGAAAAAGTAGAAGTAACAAGCATAAAGAAGATTTGGTGAAGCCAGAAGCATCAAACAAACTAGTGAAGGAAATGCATATGAAGAACCTATAAACTTGTAAGTAGGTTGGTTTCTACAAAACAAAAATTTGTGAGGGTTGGTGTCTCTAGGGATCCTCATTGCATATGAAATGAGGATTGAAAAGGAAAAACCATAAAAAAGGGAAGAAACTTTCAAATCCTCAAAGAAGATGAAAAATAAAGAGAACAAATCAAGCAATTGAACTAGTTGTGAATCATACGGAGAGGAAGAAAAATTTGTGAGAAGACTCAAAAAGGGATTCGTAAAATACAAAGGTGAATTTCCCTTTAAATTCTTCAACTGTGGAAAAGCATGACATTTTGTTGCTAAGAGTCCATATGAGAAAAAAAGAAAGTAGTGATAATGATCAGGACTATACGTAAAGAGCAAACATCATCAACACAAAAATAACCAGAAACGAGACACACATGAAAAAATGAATAACTCTTATAAGTATAAGAAGAGCCTCTACTCAAAAGGGGTCAATGACTCATTTGAAGAAAGAAATGAAAGTTGTTGATTAATTGGGTTGGTTTTCATTGATGTCAACCCTTGAAGAAAGTCTGGTAGTGAATTCTGATAGCACAATGGTTTGGGTAATGGAACCAAGTTTGTTTGATGTATAATGGTATAAGTTTTGATATATTTGCGGTAATACTATTCTAGATGGATAATACATGTCATTCCATTTCTGGTGGTATGTGGAACGTCACATAACTCCTCACGGCTAGAGATTTATGGCCATGTGAAGTTGGAGAACCTTCATGAGTCATATAGAAGCCCCAAAAGGTCAAAGTAGTCAAAGTGCTTGCAAAGACAAGATTATTTAAATAATAAAGTGAAGTGAAAAAGTAAAAAATGATTATTTAAATAATAAAGTGAACTGACAAAGTCAAAGAGGATTATTTAAATAATAAATTGAAGTGACAAAGTCAAAGATGATTATTTAAATAATAAACTGAAGTGACAAAGTCAAGGAGGATTATTTAAATAATAATGTAAATGAAGAACTTTCTAATTATGGAAAGTGGTTTTAATAAGGTTAACCCTAAAATGAGAAAACTGGGTTAAGTGGTCAAGTAGCTAGTGGATACATGGACAAGTGGAAAATTGGGAAAAGTTGGACATAGGTGACTAGGTGGACAAAGTGGTTATGCGGTCAAAGGGACCTAGAAGATGCTTCTAAGGAAGCTATTTGCAGAGTATAAATAAGAGGAAAGAATCTCTCTTTTTTATCACATTTGAGCATATTGAATATCTACAGGTGAATGAGGTAACCAAAGGATATCTAAGATGAATTTCAGAGGGAAGGTGAAGTAAATAAGGTCGAAATTCAAGGGAGGATAAATTCTTTTGATGATTCTTTCTAAGGTATGTTATTTACAGGTCATCTCATCATTTTCACAATAACTTTTTTTCTAGAATGATTTAGACCATGAAATTGGGAGGCGATTGAGGAAACATATCCAAGTAGTTGTGGTACAAATTTTAGCTTGTGGGTCATTGTATTTTTGGAGTTACACTCCATGGAAAATAGGGTTTGTGTCTAGTCCTAAAACTAGTATAAAACATGTGTTTCGGGTATAAACGCCATAACTTCTTCTTAAAATATCCACATTTAGTAACACCAAATATGTTGGTTAGAGTACAATCTATAGTATTCTATGTACAATTTTCAGATCCATACAACAAATATTCTGTGTGGGGCACACTCTACAAGTTCTCTCTCTAGAATAAGCCATAATTCAACAATGTATGCCATTTTTGCTTTAACTCCTTTTTTGAGAGGTTCCAAGTAGTGAAATATGGAGGAATTGCACAAAAGACATTGAAGAACATTGTGTACCATTTTCATATCTTTATTCATTACAAGTACATAGTTATGATTATTTTAGGTTAGGGTTGTTGACTAATCCAAAACTAGTCATGTGAAAATAAAGTAAATTTTGATGAAAATGCTAGTATCTTGTTGTTAAAGTTAAGGAAGGTTTCTAGGTATGTGATCATATACACCAGGTATATTACAGAGTTACAAATCAGTTTTGGATGATGAAATTGATGAGGGATTTTGGTTGAGGTCCATGTTGGGTACATGGTTGAGACAAGTAGTCGATGAGTTGGCACATACATGAGGTGTATAGTTGATGATGTTGGTACATATTTATGAGTCATAGTTGATGAGTAGTTGATACATGATTGGTACATACTTGGTACATGGTTGGAGGAACTTGTTAGTAGTATTTTTGACACATGGTTTATGGATGATGTAGCATACTTGTATTGGTATATTATTAGAATCACATATTGATCTTGGTGATGATTATGAGTTGTTATGTTATGATTGGTTGATGCACATCTTTGAGAGATGTCTTGGTGATTAATATTGGTGAGTAGATCCGATTTGATTGATAATATTGATGAGACAGGTTGTTTTGATAGGTTGTTTGGACAGGTTGTTGTGACATGTTATTTGTACAGGTTTGGTGCATGTTTGATGCACTTTCTCATGGTACAGGTTGAGGTATAGGTTAGTGCATGGTTGATGCACTTTCTTATGATACGGGTTGATTACAAGTTGAGGTACAAGTTTATGCATGGTTGATGCATGGTTTAGGTTATGTGTACAAGTTGTTTGGTGCAGGTTGATTGGTACAGGTTTACATCAATATATCTCAAAGTGATAGTGTGGCATTGGTTCCATCATTCTACTTCTACGTTAGGGTGGTTGGACGGGGCAAGGACAAGTGGTTGTAGCCACCTTCTGGTTGTAGCTGGAGAACATAAGGGGTTGTAGCTAGAGAATTGGGGAGTTGGAGCTTCCCTCAGGTTGTAGCCTGAGAAACTAGGGGGTTGGAGCCTCCTTCTAGTTGCAGCTGGAAAACAAAGGAAGTTGGTGCTTCCAATGAATGTAATTCTTAAAGACATATAATAAAAATCGGTATGTGGTTTTATCCCACTTTGGGTTTCCACGTAAAACATTGGTGTACTTTGTATGTGTGTGATTTCTGATTTGTTCATTGTTTATTTACTCTGAACTATTGGATGATAATGTTACATTGATATAACACTTGAATTTTATGGTGAAAAAGGATTAAATTGATCTATTATTGATTCACCCCCCCCCCCCCCTCTCTGTAATCCAACAATTTGTATGAGAGTCAGTTCCTTCAGGAAACAATTTAGCCAGTGGAAGGAGATTATGGATTATTCTGAGAATGGAGTACCAATGTTTAATCGTAATAATGGTTTTAAGTATGAGATGTGGAGCAGAAGGATGAAATTATATTTACATGCATAGGGAAATTATATTTGGCTATCAGTTGTTACAGGATATGATAGTTCAAAAAGGGAAAAGAATACAAACGAGAAGGAATTGAAGAAGAATAACAAAAAAACAATGGATTTCATCTCGGAAGGATTACCTAATCCGATAAGAGAAAAGGTTGGTAAATGTTCATCAGCCAAATAAATTTGGGATAAGTTACATGACATATATTCTTCACCCATTGCAGATTTAGAAAATGCTAAAGAATATGCAAATATAGATCAAAAGGAATTATGTTCACCATGTCAAACAAATTCAGAAGATGAAGAGTACATAATCACTAGAGAATTTATTAGTGATTTAGATGAACGAAGAGAAGAAAACAAGTCACTCAATAAATAATTGATGAAACAAAAATAAAGTTTTCACATTTTTGAAGAAGCCCAATAGGTCATCAAGAACTTAAGAACTCAGCTAGAAGAAGCCATAAAGATTGAAGAAAATATTGAATATCAAAAGAAGTATTTTAAATCCAACATAGAAGCACAGAAGGAAGAATAAAAAATGAGAGAGAAGATATTGACAGATCATTTTAAGGAATGAACTAATGATCTAAACTAGCTTGAGGAAGAGTTTGGTCAAGAAGAGAAATGACTTGAAGAATAAATAATCACATCAAAAATTCATCTCGAAGAAGAGAAAAGAAAAAAATAAGTCATGAAGTCTCAGATAATGAAAAAAGAAGAAGAGGTTGAGAAGATTGAAGAAGAATTTGTCACATTGAGAAGTAAAATCGTCAAGATCAACAAGAACGTTGACGAGATAGAAACATCCACACCAATTATAGAGAATGAAGAGAAGCACTCAAGGTTTATAGAAAATAAGAATGAAGAAAATAGAAAGAGTTATGCAGAAGTATGCAAAGGAAGGAATCATGGTCAACCAAAATCTAAGAAAACTATTGAAGATACATATTCAAGAATACCATTCATTTTCAAGACACAAAGAATATTCAATCATGATCATGATCACTCAAGGTAGAAATTTAGAAGGACTACACCACAAAGAAGATCATTCACTCCTAGGTACACAAATTTCTTTTATGGTCATTGTTTTTATTGTACTAATTTCCGACATAAGATTTCAAATTGCAGGGATTATAAAAGAAATGTTCAAGAAATAAGTGCATATGTGGCCCCACATAACATTGAATGTTACAAATGTCATAACTATGGACACATAACTAGTGATTGTAGAATTATGATCGATACTTCCATGAAAGAGAACATTGATATCAGATGTAAGAAAGTGTGGATAAGAAAACACGAAGAACAGGCGAATATTCGCAATAAAACGAGATGAAGAAAATTCTACAGAGGAAAAGAAAGATGTCAGATACAAAAAAAATTGGAAAATAACTGAAAAAAAAGAAGGACATGTAAATAAGGAAAATGTTCAAGAGATTGTAATTTCATGCATTGTAGTGAAAGATGAATCCACAGACAGAAAGAAAGAAGTCAGAGCTAAGAGAGATGATGAATCTACCAATGAAGATGATGATTAATCTACTAATGAAGATGGCGATGAATACACATCAGAGAATGAATTGTTCTGAGCCATCCGGCTTAGAGACTCCCAAGTAATATGAATATTAGACATGGGGATTCTATGCAATATCTATAATAGACCAAAGCAACATCCTTCGAGCAACTTACATATTTTGAGAAGACAGATCCAGAGAAGTCAATAGAAGAAGTACAGTTTGATAGATTAATCAAGACTTCATGATAGTATAGTGATAAATTGGTCAGCATTATGGACAGAGATGGATTCGTAAGAATACTTAATAGGTTTGGACAGATATATGACAGTGGACGAGAGCATGTATTTATAAATTGGTTCAGAGAGTAGTTCAGAGACAAAGGAACATTATCATAATGGATGATAATTACACAGGAAAAGGCTCAAACAATGCTAATGGATTCCAATTCATAGACATTTTTTTGACACATGTAGTGCATACAACAATTCACATTAAAAATATAGTCATGCTCAGAAAAAACAATGAAAAAACTCCCTACAAACTATGGAAAGGAAGCGCAGATAAAAACCTCTACATCAAGGTAACTCAAGGTAGTATTTTATTAATTGAAATTTATGGTGATGGTATTGTTTTTGGAAGTAATAATGATAGGTTAAGCCAGAAATTTGCAAAGGACATGCATAATGAATTTGAAATGTCATTACTTGGAGAACTATCCTTCTTTCTAGGTCTTCAGATACGTCAAAGAAATCAAAGAATTTATATTTCTTAAACCAAGTATATCAGAGAAATGATAAAGAGGTTCGGAATGGAAGATTGCAAACTAGTTATCACTCCCATGAAAACCAGTTGCAAGTTGAGCAAAGATGATGATTCAAAGTCTAAATATCATAGGAAATATAGGTCAATTATTGGTAGCCTACTATATGTGAAAACATCCAGACCAGATGTAATGCAGGTAGTTGGATAGGTGGCACGATTTCAAGAAGCACCAAAGGAATCACATGTATTAGTAGTGAAGAGGATTTTTAGATATCTCAAAAGAAAAAAATAGTTTGGATTATGGTATCCAAAAGGAAAGGATCTATCACTTATTGCCCACACAGATGCAGATTGGGTAGGTTGGATTGATGATCATCGAAGCACCAGTGGAGCACCGTTCTACTTGGGTGAGTTTTTAGTATCATGGATAAGCAAGAAACATTCATCAATATCTTTATCTACAACCGAGGCAGAGTATATTGCAACAACAATATGTTGTACACATGTTATATATATGAAACAAACTTTGACATATATACAGGTTGAGTATGATGATCCCATTCAAATATATTGTGATAATACAAGTGACATCAATATCTCAAAGAACCTGGTGATGCACTCCAAGATGAAGCACATTCCAATCAAGTATCACTTTCTACGAGAATAGGTTGTAGAAAAGAACATCATAGTTGAATATGTGGGAAAAAAAGAAGAAGTGGAAAACATCTTTACAAAACCACTTCCATTGGAAGCCTTTGAGTATCTTCACCAAATACTCATAGTTATTTATACTCCAAAATGAATTCTTTTGAATAATTATCTTATATGTATTATATGTAATCAAGGAAGAACCATAAAGAGGACAGTTCAGGTTGGGAGATCAGACAAGTCAGTTAGGGGGAGCAACCCCGAATGGAAAGATACCTTTGCCATTGATGAAAAAGGGGGAGATATTTATCATATGTAGAGGATAGAGGCATGGTTCCAGGGGGAGCATTGGTCACAAAGATGAATGCATGGTTCTAGGGGGAGCATGAGTGATATGATTTCAATATTGCATCAGAGTTTTGTCATCAATGCCAAAGGGGGAGATTGTTGGTTAATTGGGTTGGTTTTGATTGATGTCAACCCTTGAAGAAATTATGGTAGCGAATTTTGGTAATGGACCCAAGTTTGTTTGGTGTATAATGGTATGAGTTTTGATATATTTGCAGGTAAGACTATTCTAGATGGATAGTACATGTCATGCCATTTCAGGTGGTATGTGGAATGTCACATAAATCCTCACAGTTAGAGAGTTATGGCCATGTGAAGTTGGAGAACCCTCATGAGTCATCTAGAAGCCCCAAAAGGTCAAAGTAGTCAAAGTTATTGCAAATAAGATATTATTTAAATAATAAATTGAAGTGAGAAAGTAAAAAATGATTATTTAAATAATTAAGTGAAGTGACAAAGTCAAAGAGGATTATTTAAATAATAAAGTGAAGTGACAAAGTCAAAGATGGTTATTTAAATAATAAAGTGAAGTGACAAAGTCAAAGAGGATTATTTAAATAATAAAGTGAAGTGAAAAAGTCAAGGAGGATTATTTAAATAATAAAGTAAATGGAGAACTTTCTA
>JZKD02S1077553.1:131718-150649 GCA_000966675.3 Picea glauca
TATTTAAATAATAAAGTAAATGGAGAACTTTCTAATTATGGAAAGTGGTTATAAGAAGGTTAACCATAAAATGAGGAAAATGGGTTAAGTGGTCAAGTGGCTATTGGATACATGGGCAAGTGGAAAATTGGGAAAAGTTGGACATAGGTGACTATGTGGACAAAGTGGCTATGTGGGCAAAGTGACCTAGAAGATGCTTCTAAGGAATCTACTTGGAGAGTATAAATAAGAGACAAAGCTCTCTCATTTTTATCACACTTGAGAATATTGAATATCTACAGGTGACTGAGGTAACCAAAGGATATCTAAGATGAATTTTAGAGGGAAGGTGAAGTAAAGAAGGCTGAAATTCAAGGGAGGATAAATTCTTTTGATGATTCTTTCTAAGGTATGTTATTTACAGGTAATCTCACCATTCTCAGAATAACTTGTTTTCTAGAAAGATTCAGACCGTGAAATTGAGATTCCATTGAGGAAACATATCCAAGTTTTTGTGGTACAAATTTCATCTTGTGGGTCGTTGTATGTTTGGAGTTACACTCCGTGGAAAATAGGGTTTGTGGCTAGTCCTGTAAATAGTCTAAAACATATGTTTCAGGTAAAAACATCATAACGTTTTCATAAGAGATCCAATTTCAGTAAGACAAAATGTGTTGGTTATAGTACAATCTTTAGTATTCTTTGTACAATTTTCCTATCCATACAACAAATATTATGTGCGGGGCATGCTCTATAATTTCTCTCTCTAGAATAAGACAAAATTCAACAGGGTATGCCATTTTTTCTATAACTCATTTTTTGAGAGATTCCAAGTAGTGAAATCCGGAGGAATTGCATAAAAGACATTGAAGAACATTATGTATGATTTTTAGATATTTATTCATTATAGGTACATAGTTATGATTATTTCAAGTTAGGGTTGTTGACTAATCCAAAACTAGTCATGTGAGACTAAAGTAAAGTTTGATGAAAATGCTACTCTCTTGTTGTTAAAGTTAGGGAAGGTTTGCAGGTATGTGATCATATAAAAAAGTTATATTACAGAGTTACAAATCATATTTGGATGATGAAATTTATGAGGGATTTTGGTTGAGGTACATGTTGCGTACATGGTTGAGACAAGTAGTTGATGAGTTGGCACATACATGAGGTGTATAGTTGATCATGTTGGTACATCTTGATGAGTAGTTGATACATGATTGGTACATGGTTGGAGGCACTTTTTATTAGTATTGTTGACACATGGTTTACGGATGATGTAGCATACTTGTATTGGTATATTATTAGAAGAACATATTGATCTTGGTGATGATTATGAGTTGTTGTGTTATGCTTGGTTGATGGACATCTTTGAGAGTTGTCTTGATGATTTATCTTGGTGAGTAGATCCAATTTGGTTGATAATATTGATGAGACATGTTGTTGTGATAGGTTGTTTGGACATGTTGTTGTCACATGTTATTTGTACAGGTTTGGTGCATGGTTGATGCACTTGTTCATGGTACAGGTTGAGTTACAAGTTGGTGCATGGTTGATGTACTTGTTTATGGTACATGTTGATTACAGGTTGAGGTACAAGTTGATGCATGGTTATGCATGTTCAGGTTATTGGTACAGGTTTATAGCAATATATCTCACAGTGATAGTGTGACAGTGATTTGATCATTCTACTTCTACGTCAGGGTGGTTGGATGTGCCAAGGACAGGTGGTTGTATCCACCTTCCGGTTGTATCATGAGAACATAGGGGGTTGTAGCCTCCTTCTAGTTGTAGCCAAAGAATTGGGGAGTTGGCTTCCCTTAGGTTGTAGCCTAAGAAACTAGAAGGTTGGAGCCTCCTTCCAGTTGCAGTTGGAAAACAAAGGAAGTTGGTGCTTCCAATGAATGTAATCCTTAAAGACATATAATAAAAAGCATTATGTGGCTTTCTCCTGCTTTGGGTTTCCATGTAAAACACTAGTGTATCGTGTATGTGTGTGATTGCTCATTTGTTCATTGTTTGTTTACTCTGCAACTATTGGATGATAATTCTATATTGATATAACACTTGAATTTTATGGTGAAAAATAATTAAATTTCTCTATTACTGATTCACCCCCCTCTCTTAGTAATCCAACAAAAGCAGTTCTGATAGTTATAGAGAAGAAAATATCTTTATGGAAATTGAAACAAAGATTGATGAAGACAAAGAAATGATGGATTAATAAGAAGAGGAAAATGACAAGACAGATGGAGAGTTGGATCTTGAATAAGAACTCATATGTGCCTTAAGAAAAACAAAGAAGCTGAGGAAAAATAATTTGAAACAAAAAAAGCAACTGCAAAAATATGAAAAAGAGGATAGTTATTCAAAAGACAAATTGTCACAAAGCCTTGAAGAATTAGAAAATAGTATTATAAGCCTAAAATTTCAGTTAGAAGAGGTAAGAAGGATATAAGAAGTTGTGAGAATCCGACTAAAGAAAAGGGAAGAAAATTGCGAAGAGATAAAATTTTAAATTGTTTCCTTAAGAAAGGAACTAAACAAATAACTATTGAGTCGAAGTTTAAAAAGAGGGTTGAAAATTTAGATGATATCATCAATTTTCAAAGGTATCTATTCATTAATATTGGTCTTGGATATGATTCTATTGTTGCCTCCCCACCTACAATTTACCTTCCTACAACTAGGGAAGTTTTAGTGGTTGTGAGAGGAGTTCAAACTAGTTTTTTAGGAGAGAAACCTATTATTCATTGTGTTGAACATATTGATGAGTTGTTTGTTCCTCATATACCACAATTTCAGCATGTTTTTACATATGAAATTGTTGTTGATATGTCGAGTTGTTCTACTCATGTAAGTGAAGCTCAACCTAATCCTACTTCCTCTGATCAACCAACACAACAATCTGTGCCCTATTATCATCCTCGCCACAAAAATCAAAGGAATGGAAATCATGCTTTCATATGTTTGCAGAAGAGACGTGAAAGACAAAATTGTGGATGAGTGATGATGTTGGGCTCTAAAGATGTCCTAAAAACAACCTTATTCTGACATTAATTTATCAACCGAGGATTTTTCTTCTCTTTCAAGAATGTCATCAAAGTCTATGAACTTATATAACCTCTATGCATCAACCAAAGGTAGACATTGGCACAAGCATTTTACTTGTTTCCTACACAGGTTCTTACCTTCCATTTTCAATACCTCCTCCTCCAGATATGAAACATATGCTATCTTTGACATGCAGTTGTTTTGTTCAAATGAACAACACTACCTGCAAAGGGAAGAACAGTTGTTTCATTGGGCCGAACTGATGTTGTATTAATTGCATTGTATTACTTACCCAACTATTTAATTTATCAATCCGAGGTTTGTATACTTACAAAGCACACACACAGTATATGTAGGATTGAAGCTAATTTAACCTAATCTAATGTCGAATATACAACTAGAATTGAATCATTAATATAATATAGGATGATGAAACACACGACTGAAATGAAATTGCATAAATGAAATTAACTTGAAATGAAAAATTGCATTAAAGGAAAAAAAACATTTGAAGAGCAACAAGACAAAACATGTGAGCTCACACTAACAGTAAATCCATCTCAATTACATTACAATGATCAAATGACAAAATAATGAAGTCAGGAAACTAACCAAGAAATGACTAATTACTTTCTCCTCCTATTGACTACTCCCTCGTGAAGAGAGATAACTCTCTTTTATACATTAGAGCTTTGAAAATAATATAATCATCTCATAATTACAGATCCACTTTTCTCTCAACCAATTTCCCATTATTACAAAATATAATCCCTTCAAATCCTCACACATATCTCTCATATATCTTGGATAAGATATGCCAACCAAATCTCCATGATCTTGTCCTTGGAATAGGCTTTGAATAACTATGTCCTTGAAATGGTGGAGGAGATATTCAAGAATTATTTTTGAATTAATCCTTCACATATTCCTACACATTACAAAGCTCACACATTTTTAAGATATATATGAAAACATGTCAATTTTCTAATATTTAATCACCAATTCCTTTAAAATGCTAAAATGAATAAAGTGGAAAACAATAATATGAAACCCAGATATATTTATGAAAATGATATCATGAAAGGTTAATGGGGCAATGAAATGTAAAGTATGATGAAGGGAAAGGTGGATGAAAATACGACATTTATGAGTCCCAACATAGCCCCCAACTGAACTTGTTGCATGTCCGCATGCAACTGTGCATGGATCTTCTCAAGAAATTTTTTGGCATCTGAATTTCAACTTTGAGTGATGATAATGGATGTTTCCATGATGGAAATTTCATGAGTACAACTGACATTTTCTTATGGTTGGTTCTTGTGTGACAACACAACCATGAGTATAAAGAATGTTAGTTCTTGTGTTAACAACATTCATTTCATTATTTGTTCTCTTGTTGTTATGATAATAATTTACCCATATACTTACTGGAAAAGATAAGCTATCAATGTGCATAAGGAAACACCATTGAGTATAAGAAATCCCTTTTTCATATTTGTGAATCATGTCAATATGTATATCAATGCTTATGAAGAAAAGTGCAACAGAGTATCGTTGGAAAAGAAATGTTGGTAAATGGTAAATGAGACGAAAAATGGAATTATGGTAGTGAAAAAATGGAGTGATGATAGTGAATAAATTCCCCTAACCCCCAAATAATTTGGTTTCATGTCCGCATGAAACTTGGCATGAGTCATAGAAGTGAAAAGGAAATGGAGCTTGGTGAGGAAATTTTCTAAATTATTCATTACTAGTAGTTGAGGAATTACATGATTAAAGTTTAGAAAATAACATACTGCCACTTACCCAAAATGTTGATGAACAATGAAATAGGAATATGGATGATGTGGCTACTAGAGCATGGAAGATGTCACTATTGCAGGATCATGAAAATGTAACTGCAAATGTTGTAGCTACAATTGTTGTATTTGTTGGATCAAATAATGCGAAGTGGAGGAATTTGATCTCCTACTGATGAGTCATGAAAAATAAGAAGTATGAAGGTGAAACTGTAATACTCTCATATAGTTGAGGTCATGCTATTGTAACTGGTGATGGAGTCATGAAAAAGTGCATAGTCTTCACCCACTACAAACCCGATGGTACAATTCTAGTCATGCGAATGAATGTGTTGATGTCGAGCATGAAGAGAAGTCATTGTATTACCATCCATTGATGCATGTCATTAACCAATGCGAGGAAAAATCACCATTGATGTCAATGAGTTCCAAGGTACCCGAGTACATCTTGCGAAGTGCAAATATATTTGTTGATATCGAGCCACTTGCAAGATCTGACGATCAAGGGACAATGATGTATTCCCATGATTGTCAGTGAGAGAACTTTCCAATAAGGCATGCAAGCCTCCAGGTACTCAAAAGTAACTCTATTCTATATCCCATATAAGGTACTGAGGTTGATGGGGAAAGACTTGTTGAAAGGTGGCCCTTAAGGAATCCCACATTAGTCAACGCGAGTTTTGATAAAATGATTGGTAGGACTATAGTAAAGATCTTAGTAGCAACAATGTTTATGGAAAGGCAATGTAGTAATGGAAAGGGAGCTGGATAGTTTTATTGACAAGGAAAAATGAACTAAAAAGATAAAGAGATGTATCTAACTCAGAAAGATAGGCGTGTGAAAAGTTATGAAGGATAATTCAATGGAAGATGGGCTTCAATATAGGGATGACCAATCTTCTTTGAAGGAGAAATGGGAAGAAATAATTTGTGAGGCGAAATGGTTTTATGAATGGTCATTGTGTAACAAAAAACGTCATGATATGTGCGATAAGAATTAACTCCTTCAAGCTGTCAACAAATCATGTTTTTCGCTAAAAAAAATTGTGATTTGGAAAAAATTACTTCAGCACAAGATATGATTGTCTGCGCACCTGAAAAAAAAACTTAGTACAAATCCTGCATGAAAACTTGTGAGACGTTCGAAGAAAAACATAACATGCAGAAAGAAGTACAAATGGGGCAAAATAAAAATAAAATGTGTGTTTGTACTTTTTGTCGTTGCGCGCTTGTCATTGATTTCTTACTAAAGTGACTCCAAGAAACAACTTAGCGTAAAATCGTAAAAACATGTTTTGATATTGTTTTTAGGAATTATAAAAACATCCATTTGCAATTTTTGGAGTTTTACAATGTTTATGTATTGTGTAATATTTTGATTTTTATAAGTTAAAATGTTTTTTTTTCTTGTTTTTCATGATTTTATAATTTTTATGGTTTTTGTTTTATTTTGATAATACACACCAAATAAAACAAATGAAAAAATTATGCTAAAGGAAAACATAGTCACAAAATCAAAGTCGACATTTCAACATTCCTTGGCATCTTGTTTCAAAGCTTTAAAAACAGTATTGTCCGAGCTGTATAAAAATCCCTTCAAGTATATGGAAGTTATGCCAAAATATAAGCCTCGTCAATTTTGCTGCATTAAATGATATCTTTATACATTTGAGCAACAAAGAGTTGCATCCCTGCAAAGCATGAGCCTCAGTAACAAATTCATTTTCTAATTGCATATACAAATGACAAGGAAATCCATTTCTTTGAAATTCACAATTTCAAATTTTAAAATGATGCATCAAACTCATAAGAAGAGGAGAACTGAGAAGTGTTTTCACTGTTACATATCGTAATACAATAGATCTTTGTTTTCCCTTGTTTATATGTTCTCCACAGGCTTCATATTCTTTAATTTTCTTTGCGATCTTTAGAATAATGGAATCTTTCGAGAACTGGATTCCAATCAAATGTCTTTAGAAGTAAAATGAATTACATGAGGGGAATTGATTATCTTGAAGCAGAACCTCAAATCATTCTAAGAATAGACTCACCGATGTGATAGCCTTAGGGTAAGGTTGTCACCATTCTTTTCAAAGAGGACTTACTTAGCTGAGTGAAAGTGAATAAGTCTCCAATTCTATTTAAGATTGAAATGAAAGAAATACAAGCAGAAAGAGAATATATCTCGCCTTCTAGCAAAGGATAGTGTATCAGCTCACACTAGTTCATCAAGGGAGGATGGGTATGTTTTATAAGGACTTTCACATGGAAGGGGGACACCTCCACTCAGTAAGGGGTACTATACGAGGGATTCATTTGTTCCTCCTCTTTCAAGCTTTAATAAAGAAAGGTGTTGGTTATATTCTTTGTGGTAAGCTCAAAGTAGGTGGGAAGACGATGATTAGGCATAGGTCATAAGCTCCAAATCCAGAATCATCGGTCAACTTGTTCTGATGATGTTTAATTCTAATCCTTGAGAAAATAGATGAAAATTAATACATCTTGAAAAAAAAAAAAGAATATATGTGTTGTGTCTCTAGGCTTTGATATGTGCAAATCTAAGGCATAACAAGCAAATATATGATGTGATTCAGGTTCATCAAGTTATTGTCTCTCAACTACAGAAGTACAAATGAAGTTTTCAAACCTACTATAGTCGTGCAACAACATGCCTATCGTCCACAACTCTTCAATACGTGAATATCTGCCGTGAAATTTTTGTTTCTGTCGTAGGTTGTGCTTCATCGTGGTACGATGGGACTCTCAAAAGAAAACACAAAAAAACGATAAATCAGATCTGAATTCTTTTGCATGCTAGCTTTTGTAGTTCGATCATACTAGATGGGGAAACTTCAGCGACTGTTTCAGCATGAAAAAGATCAGTTTTGTTTTATTCGCCTAATGTTTTATTGATTTTTTTATTTGCAGGTCCAGGATGAACGTGCAAAAAAACCAATTTGAGTTAAAAATTTTAATATATTTTTTTCTTACCAAATGGAGCAACCGCATTAAAAATTGGAGACGAAAAATAGATTAGGCAGTTGTTTTTGTTGTCAAAAATCAAAATTATTCCTAAAATCACTCTAAATCATCCCTATTTTTTGAAACTCGTGATCGTTCCTACCTAATTAGAATCCTCGAGATCACACATACTTATTAGAATCCCTTTTTATCGAGGAGAGCATATTTATTCTAAGTGAAAGCAAAAACTGAAAATAAAATCCTACCTACTCTATGATAATTAGAATGAAAAATTAGCTACGTGTAATTAAACTTCCAGTGGAGCCATTCACGTAACAATAGTAAAAATATGTTCATTTTCATTTTTATGCATGAAAAACAGAAATATACAAAAATGAACAAATTGAATTGTTGTGACTGTGATTTAACTGAATAAAAACAAAAACGATTTTTTTCTAATCGAGTACTTACTTGGAACCATTGCTCGATAAGTCTTTCATAGGTGCGATGTTCCTCGCTCAGATCAAGATGTAACTCCTCTTCATCTTCCTTGATCTCATGTTCGATCAATTGTTCATCATCAGATGCATAAGAGTCCTTAGATGTTGGATCTTGAATTGTTTCTGGAGGAGTGTTATAACCCTAAATTGCACCAGACATGCTTACCTAGCATTAGGCCATCTCATTTGACTTCTTTGCCAAGCCACTACTGAACAACTTCTTAAAAAAAACTCCTTTTTGAAGACATACGCACCCTGCTCCACTACTACATGCATGTGTATGCTGGCTGACCCAATACAACCCGTGTATACCTAAAAAGCACGAAAAATGTAAATTTGCAGACATAACACACATTTTTGGGTAAGTTAACTAAAACGACTGAACACCCATAGTCGGTCACTCAACCAAATACATATCCCTTTCTAGCCTATAAAAGAAGGGGTAGGGGTCCCATTTGGAAGAGGGAAAATCATAGCAAAGAAACTATACCCGATTTAGTATTCCCCTTGCCCCAACCTTTTTCAACTATTATGTGAAGAGAAGCATATACATAATCATTTGGAGCATAGTTGAAGAGGAGCCCAGGACCATATTCGAGGAGCAGTGGCCGATCTCACCATTGTAAGTTTACTCTTGTGAGATTAATCAAAGAAGTACTTTTCCTGTCCCGCCACATGAGATTGTTAATATTTAAATTTGATTATATTTTGATAGAATATCTAACCCATTAGTTTATAGATCATATGCATGTGGATTTCTTTGTTTGTCTTTTATGAATGTAGGTCATTGTTGGGAAGAGAGTTGCAGTCAAGGAGAGACCAAGTGTTAAAGGGATTGACATCAAACACGAAAATTAAGGTACAGTGACCGGATCTCTTCAACCCTGTATTTGCATATGAATAATTGAGTTTATGATTGGGACGTTGGTAAAAAGTAGGAGACTTTAGGTCATTCATGCATGCATGATAAAACCCTTAATGCTAGTCCATAGAAGGGATTTCCCACCCACAACAGAATTGGCGACCGTACTGGGAAAATATCTAGGGTTTTGGGGGGTACTTGTTGGGTATTTTTAATTGGGTTTACTACCTTTTTTCTGTGTTTCTACAAAAGTATGAGCTAGTAGGGATTCTGGTCTTCCATACCAGTACTCCCTGCTTCCTTCGCCTGACAATGTTTTCTTTTTTTAGAAAGCCACAGAGGCATACGTGGCATGCAGAAGGTCTGCCTATGTATACACGTGCCCTAACTTCATACAACCCGCGTACATACGCTTGCTGCTGAAAGATTAGTTGCGTGTCTAAGTCGATAATTTTTTTTTTCTTTCAAAAAGAGGCAGTCATACTTTCCCCTGTCAGAAGTGATCCTTCTCAGGGGTTTTCTAGATCTAGTCCTGTTTTTTGTTGTTACAGTCTGTAGCCTAGGTATAACCTCGGATTAGCTTTGTTTTCTCAGATTTCCTTGCATTTGTTTCTGTTAGAGTGAGTTTATGTACCTTTAAGGGGTTATGGTCTTCAATACTGGTGCTCCCTTCCTGAGCTTAGCTGCTTGTATTGATTATTTTGAGGAGAAACAGGGGCACACACGGCCTATAGTAGTCATACACGTGTGCTTACACATCCTTTCCTTGGGCAACCCACGTGCATACTCTACCTGTTGAAGTGACAGTCGCGTGCCTGGCTTGAAAATTTTGAGGAGGCAGTCATCCTCTTCCCTGTCAAGTTTTTTTTTTTTTTTCTTCATAGGTTTTTTCTTGTGTCTTTTTGGTCTTTGTCATAGTAGTTTCAGTCTAGGTTGTGTGCCAGTATAGCTTTATTTTGCATTTGAAAGTTTTCTTCCTTTGCTAGGTTTTTTTGATGAGATAGTGAGTCAGTCTGATTTGCCTTTCTGGTTGTCAGTAACTCCCCATGGTCTGTGGTTGGATAGAAGTCCTTTTTGGCTTTGTCGTTTTCTTATTTTTTCACATTTTTTCTTTAGAAAAGACAAAGACATACTGTTTTAAATTTTCTTGTTTTTGAAGTACAATAAAAAAACACAATTTTTTTTTTACTTCTTGGTTTGGTTAAAGAGTTTTTTGTTTGCATTAATCAATAGGAAAAATATCGTTTTCATAAGTTCTTAGCTAATTGAATTAGGAAAATAAGTATCTTGTAGTTGAGTGAATGCTTATTTTGATTTTTTAGTTAAAATATCTTAGAAAGAAAAAGTTTGAAAAGTTGGTTTAAAATTTTTTAAAAAGAGGAAATCTGAATTTGTCAAGAAGAAGTTATTTTGTTTCCAGCTTGCTATTTATATTCTCTTTCGTCTCTCAAAACATCATTAGTTTCAATTTCATAACCTTTGACTTAAGACAAGCCCAAAAAATTAATGATTAATTAAAATCAACTAGACTTTATGTTTTGTAGGGTCCATCAACTAGTCTAGGCTAGAGCCTTGATTTAGGATTGGAGAGGAAACTCTTCAAGGACGAAAAACAAACATAAGAGTATGTGTTAGGGAGTGTCAGAAGTCCAGTATCGTAAAATTTATCTAGGAGCCTCCTCTAACACATGGGCTAAAAACAAGGTCACGTAAGGAAAGGTAGCGGAGATAACCCCTCCAAAGCCGGACCAAACGTAGTGGGGAACACATATAGAGGGCTTGTCTTGGGATTCCGTTGATTGCATTTTCCACGCAATTTCGTGGGTCTCGAATCCATTCAAGGTCCTTATTCATCTTCCAAAACACTTTCTTTTGATACCCTTGATAGGTTTCAGGCTTGATACCCTGCTCATTGTGGTCCACCCGACTATTGACTGTACCCGCCCGGTGATTGTTTGAGCGCTGGAAACCTAGTTTCCTATCTTTTTAGTGACTTACACATGTGACTATGGGGGTATACCATGGTACTTAGGAAAGACATTGGGCCATGCTCTGTAGAGTATACCCAGAGGGTGCTTCCGTATTCGAGTTGCACTTGCACCAGTAAGTTGCTGTAGTGTTGGTTGTTGTAACTGTTCTTCCAACTAGTTAGTGACTGTTTGTTTTATTTCATAGGTACTTTTTTACTACGTTATAGTTTTCAAATGATTATAGATTTCCCTAGTGTGTATTTGATATTCTCACACTGCGGAGGATCAATATTTCCACCTATTGCGAAGGCTTTTGGGCCTGCTGCCGGTTGACCTCTAACCCCCCTGCCACCGCTAAGGAGAAAATTAGACCAGCAAGGGTCTTTTGAGAAAACTAGGTTACAGGAAGTTGTGCCTAGCCCATCTTCGAGAGAATAACTTTTGATTCGGGAGGAACCAATAATTTCTGACCTTGGAGCAGAGGCTCTTGGTCCTTACAAACCTCCCATCACTGACCTATCAGTGCCCATCGTTGTACAGGTTCTACCTTATGAGCGTCTGGTAGTGTCACCAACAACAATGGAAGAAAACACTGCCACTTCTTCAGGGAATACTGATATTTCCTTCACGACTGTCACTACTGGGGGTGCTCCACCTCGTAACCAACCATCGTCAGTCTGGGCCACCATAGCCTCGACTGCTTCTACCTTGAGCAATGGTCTGATTCCATCTATGGAGGCAATCACTACTCCATTTCCTCAAAACACGACGGACTCTCCTTTCTCATGCGGGATGCCTGGCTTCGGTATGAGTACTATACTTTACTCCTCCACTTTACAAACTTTGGGTCTGGGGGAAGGGAGTTCTAATGCTCCTCTACAAGGTTCTATTGGGGGCATTTCCGCTCCCTTTATCTTTTTCCCTTACGGTGGGGGTCATATACCCCCTTCATCCCCCTCGCTCAGTGGTGTTCCTGAACACTCTGTTGGGCCTAACATAAACTTGTTTGGAGAAGGTAGTCAAGCACTCCCTCATAATATGTTGGTTTTTTCGACACTTTTCTCTTTCTTCGACGCGTTTGGTGACAATGCTTTCTCGTTAGCTACCATTTTGGTTGGGGGCAACCTCGGTTATGGACAACCACATCCTATATAGGGTACTATTCTTGCATAGGGGGCACACTTAGGAATTCCTTCCTCACAAGGATATTGGAATCCATGGCAGGGACCAGTCCCCTTCCCATGGATGTTGATCAGGGGCAACCCTTTCCATACCTAGTGGAACCCGAGCAAGGCCCAATGCTTATGCCTATCAGATCGACAGGGGGAAACCCCTCCCAAAATACTTGGAATGCGATGCAAGCTCAACCCTTTACATATTATTATAGGAATCGACAAATGATGTCTCAACAAGTTCCCAATCTATAAGTTGTTAATGTTCATGTTTATTTCCAGAGCCCTGGCCAACAACCTAACCTTTCCTGGCAACCTGGTGCTATTCAAACCCCAGACTCCTTTTTCCTTGGCTACAATCGACAACCCAAACTTCCGTTTCTGGAAACCCTTAACTTGCCATATTTGACAAGGCTTTTAAATGAACCCATCTGTCATGATTCGAGTTGGCCTCCCATGCTGACCAAGTTGCCTTCGGACATTCCAAAGTTTGAGGCCAATCTTAACAAAGATTCTGGTGATCATGTGACTACCTTCCACTTATGGTGCTCATCCAACTCATTAAGAGACAAATTTGTTCAGTTGTGATTGTTTCAATGCACTCTCATAGGGAGTGCTGCGAAATGGTACATTGAGCTCGAATGCTCATGATACTCTTCCTTCGACGAATTGGCAATGGCTTTCCTGAACCATTTCCAATTACTTGTGAGATACGATGCCATCACCAAATTTCTATCCAATTTTGAGCAGACAAAAGTAGACCATATCTCAGATCATATTTGAGAATACAGACGCTGGAAGAGTTTGATAAAAGTGCTAGTTCCACCAGCATTCCTGCTAGAATGGTTCCTTAAGTCTTTGGTACCCCATTTATCTAAATACGTCACAACATCCATAGTGTTTTCCGAGAAAGATGCGATAATGAGAGTGCAACAGCTAGAGCTAATTTACTCTCAATCTAGTTTACTCTATGAGACTTTTCTAGATGCACCGAGGTCAATCCTTGACAAAACTAGGAAAAGGTTTGGACCACATGCTGATGGAATTATTGGTTCATCACAAACCAATCCCACCGATCCATTGTCAAATCAGTTGAAACAATTGTCGATACAACAGAAATCGACCAACCAAAGCACTTGTTCGGCTCCTCACCCTACCCAAAAGTCGGATGTACACAACATGAAAATGACAAACCCAAAGGCCACCCAACAGCCTAATGGAAAGAAGAAACAATGGAAAAAGGGTAAGAGGGATAAAAAAACCCACCTATAATATTGGCAGGGGCAACACTGAAAAGAAGAAGTCAAAGCATCCTTGTAATCTTTGCAAGGAAGACCACCCAACCCATCACTGCCCTCGGCTTGCAAAGGCCCATAAGTTATTGGCACAGCAACAACCTGTTGTGTTAACGAACCCGTTCCCACATAGGAAGAATCTAACTCAAGCCTCCTCAAGCGTGGAAGGGGGTAGTCAAGGAACCCCTTCGTCTTCAAGTAATCCTTCATCCACAAATGTGTTCATGATGAAAGGTGATGCCTATATAACGACTAGAGCACATGATTACAGAAATTCAGGCACCTCTAAGAAGGGTAAAGAAGCCAAAAGCCCACCTCTTCCTCTTCAGATTGAGAATATGTTGGGAGAAATAATGATGTGCATCCCAAAAGGTGCATTCAAGAAATATTCTTACAACCCAAATGCAAGGGTCGCCCATAACTACTCTGTGGTGGAGGATTTATCACAAACCCCTTATGTGATGTCTACTTTGGAAGTCCTCCAGAGTTTCCCTTCCCAGAGAAAGGCCATGTTGGCTGCCTTAGGCTCTACTAAGACTTGTAATCTGGGAATGATCATGCTTGACCCCTCTGACTTAAAACCTCATCTTCTTTACCATGTCTCTTTTCAGATAGTAGTGGCTTACACCAAGGAAACTTTTACCTGGAATATTTTCTGTACAGTGGTGGATGAAGGCACCTCGACATGTGTGATGTCTTTGGCATGTTCTAAGGCCATTGGCCAACCTGTTTTGTCTCTGTCACCTACTCTACTTACAATTTTTGATGGTTGTTCTTTCTGACCACATGGGGTCATCCCCTCTTTTCCCATGCAGTCAGGGGGTAAAACCATGTGTGTCGAATTTGAAGTGGTTGATGCATCCCTCGACTACAATATTTTGTTACGAAGGAGTTGGACCTACGCTATGCAAGAAGTGGTCGTGACAGTGTTCTAGGTCTTGTTGTTTCCTCATGAGGGCCATATTGTGACCATTGATCAATTATCCTTCTCCCGTCCTGACCCTTCATTGGGTGTCTCCACGGTCCCGATGATTGATAACCCATAACCTGGCATCGTCAATGTAGGGTTTGGTTTGTGCCCATAATTGATGGGTACTTTCGATTACCTGCATCCGACCGACAATGTCCATTATATGACGGTTGTCCCCAACCAGCCCCAGGCTGAAAGTTTTCAAATCTTATCTTTTCGCACGATGTAATTTCATGATCCCTGGACCCTTCCTTCCCCATCTGCTATGATGGAAGGGACATAGAACCATGGCATGGCCATGCCTTTGTCCATGGAAAAAGTTTCATACTCAATCATTCAATGGGCTTTTGCCAACCCCAATCTGACTCTAGCACAAGATTTAGATCCGGTGCTCGAGCCTATTTGGGCTCAAGGTTCCCTTACTAATACAGATTATTTAGACTTAGTTTTGCATTTAGACGAAGTGATTATTGAGGCAATGACTAGTCCGGACAGACCCTGGGATGATCTTCATCATAGATCTTACTTCCTCCCAGAGTTCAGATGAATTGAAGCAGGATAATTCACTCTGACCATGAATGGATATAAAGATTGTCCTATCAATCCTTTGGCAACATACACAGTTTACACTGAAGGAAATATGGAAACAATAGCTGAGACGATACCTATTGACATCTCCAGAACCCCTGGTTCCATGGAGAATATCTTCATCAGAGTGGAATGCTCCCTCGAGGAGATTCAAATCTACATAGATTTATTTAAATAATTCCATGATGTCTTTGCCTAGTCTTACGAGTAAATGCCAGGCCTAGACCCAAGAATTATTGAACATGAAATCACGACTTATCCTGATGTCAAGCTAGTCCGGTAGAAGCTTCGTCTCGTCAATCCTAGGAAAGCAACAACTATCAAGGCTAAAGTAGAGAAACTACTTAAAGATGGTTTCTTCTACCCCCGTCCAATTGACTCAATGGGTGTCAAATCCCATGCCAGTCAATAAAAAATAGGGTACGATTCATGTATTCATGGACTTTCGTGATATGAACAAGGCCTACCCAAAAGATAATTTCCCCACACCATTTATTGACCAAATAGTCGATGAATGTGTAGGATGCGAGGCCTTTTCATTCATGGATGGTTTTTTGGGATACAATCAGATCCAAATAAAACCCAAAGACCAACACAAAACTGCTTTCATCTGTCCATGGGGTACATTCACTTATCGTAAGATGCCGTTTGGTATGAAAAATGATGGAGATACATTTCAGTGGGCCATGTCTTTTTCTTTCCACGACCTCAAACACATAGTTGAGGCTTATCTCGATGATTTAGCATCACGATCTTGTAAGAGAGATGATCATCCAGAACACCTCCAACTTATCCTTGAACGGTGTTGCTACTATCGAATCTGCTTGAATCCAAGCAAGTGTAGTTTTTGCGTCACATTGGGTCATCTGTTAGGTTTCATCATTTCGACAACAGGGATCATGGTCGATCCTCTCAAGGTTGAGGCAATAGTTCAATTGCCTCCCCCATTCACCATACCTCAACTTCAGAGTTTGTAGGGAAAAATGATTTTTCTACGGCGTTTCATTGCAAACTATGCCGAGATCAAAGAGAGTTTTATGCATTTATTGAAGAAGGACATTCATTTTCATTGGGATGAAGCCACTCAACTCTCTTTCACCACTTTTAAAAGAGGCTTCATATCAACCCCTCTACTTCGTCCACCCAATTATAATAAATATTTCCTATTATACTTGGTCATTGCAGAGTCGACCATCAATATGGTCCTAGTTTAGGAGGATGATTTACTCTTAGAATATGTGATTTATTACCTGAGCCAAGGTCTAGTTAGACTGGAACTCAATTATTTTCATATTGAAAAACTTGTGTTGGTACCAGTTCATGTTGTCCAACGGTTCTGTCATTATATTTTTTTTCGCAAGACCACCGTAATTGCTGTTGTGAATCCATTTCAATACGTATTGACACGATGTGTCATCGGTGGGAAAATTAGTAGATGGATAGTTATCCTCTAGGAATTCGATTTGGAATTTGTTTCGGTGAAATCCAAAAATTCAATGGTCTTCGCGGATCTCATATTGGAACTTTCAACCGACTCAGGTGATGTTATACCCGATGAGTTGCCTATCAAAGAAGACATGTTTTTGATCACATCTTTTGACCCTTGGTATGGAGATGTGCTTGTCTATATCCATACTTTGAAGTGTCCCACCTCTACTTCTCGTGATGAGTGGCGTTGTACATCCATCAAGCTAAGAACTATCTCATACTTGAGGACACATTGTATCGTCTAGGTGTAGACTGCATCCTTCGTCAATGTATCACTCATGAAGAAGAGAAAATCATGCTTAACGATTACCACACTGAAGAATTTGGTGGTCATTTTTCTGGGTTGGAAACAACCCAGAATATTCTACGAGACAGTTACTTCTGGCCGACATTAATAAAATATTGTGTTAAATTGGTCAAGAAGTTCCACCTATGTCAGATCTTCTCTCGGAAGATGAGGGCACACCCTGCTCCCATGTTTCCCATTATTAACATTGGTCCCTTCACTAAATGGTGGATTTATTACACTACATGCAACCCCCCTTCAGCAAGGGGGCACCGCTATATCATCATAACAGTAGACTACTTCACCAAGTGAGTCAAAGCTATGCCAATGTTGAAACATGACAAGGAGACAACAAATCTCTTTTTGTTCAACTAGATAATCGCAAGGTTTGACGTCCTGAGAGAGATTGTCACTGACCATGGCAGTCAATTTCAGAACAAATGATGACCAAGTTAACATCAAATCTTGGTTTGAGGAAGAAACATTCATCACCTTACTACCCCCAAGCGAATGGTCAGGTGGAAGCTGTAAATAAATCTCTTAAAACCATTCTATAGCGAATGATCAATTCAGCCAAGTAAAATTGGCATTTGATGTTATATTCAACACTATGGGATTACCTAACTTCTGTTAAGACCGTGACTAGCTTCTCACCTTTTCAACTTGTTTACGGGTTGGACGCAGTCTTTCTTATAGAATTCCAGATCCCATCATTAAATTTGTAAGTACAGTTATTTCCATATACTTCACCACTTGAAGAATAGTTACTATACCTCGAATAGCCCAATGAACAACGTTGTGATGGATCCTTGTCTAATGAGGCTCACAAACAAAAATTCAAGTGTCAGTATGATTGGTTTGTTCGTCCTCATATTTTCTATGAAGGCAACCTTGTCCTAGTCTATGACCAAGATAAGGACCCCGTTGGGGCAGGCATGTTCAAACCCATGTGGTTCGGACCTTTCATTGTGAAAGAAGTACTACATAAGGGTGCTTATCGTCTGGTGGACTTTGAGGGAAATGTTTTGGTGGAGCCTAGAAATGGGCTCTACCTCAAGGAGTATTACTCATAGGTGGGTCACCTTGGGTGACTTTTTGTAATATATGTATAGTCTTTGTACTATTAATTTTTGGGTTTTTGGTTTTATGGACGTGTCGTTTTTTATGTCATCTTCTTCACTATGGAATATGTCAAGTGAATTAGAGGTGTTCATTGGATTCACGGATGATGCTAGCCGAAACACTCGGAGGCCTGCCTCCGCAGCTTAGGTGATTTTCACACCTCAGGGCTAGTTTCTATCTTCAGGAGGTATATGTTTAGGCAACACCACAACAAATGTCACCGAATACAACGTAGTTATTGAGTTACTTCGTGATACTTTGTCACTTGGTATTTCTCACCTCTGAGTCTATTTAGATGCTTATCTAGTTGTGTCTCAGATAAATGGAGTCTACCATGTTCATGACCCTACTCTACACCGGTGATTCCTTAGGGTACGTCTCTTAGAACGAATCTTTGATTATATTACATATTTTCATGTTCCTAGGAGATTAAGTCAAGTTACGGATACGCTAGATAATCAAATTTTAGATTGGCATCTTGCACACATGTAAGAAAGACACACACATGCACATGTAAATACATTTGTAAAGTAGATGTAATCCATAAGACACAAAAATCCATATATAATATCAAAAATATCATAGTACATGAGTGGATGCAAGCGCCTCAAAAATATGTCGAGTAAAGAGTCATGGGGCTTATGCCCTAAAAAATATACAAATAGTGCCCTTGGAATGTAAGAAGTCCAATCTAACTAAGGACAAGGCCTATTAGCCTTGTTATAATGATCAATGGCATTTTCCAAACACTGAAAAAGCTAGACCCACGTTTGTGGTGCCCCCACTACATGAGGCTGCATAGATGGCAGCAGATCCTCGATCTCTGCCATGGGGACTATACGAGTGAGAAAGGTAAACTTATGCTCTACCCATGTCAACACTCTC
>JZKD02S1077553.1:187245-204873 GCA_000966675.3 Picea glauca
TATATATATATATATATATATATATATATATATATGCAAGTTCACTGCTTACACATTTTTCCATGTCACTCACACACATTATAATTTTTTACTTAATACCATCCCTTTCCAAGATATTACAACCATTCACATGACAAGTCTCATAGGGATATTCATGGATATGTTGTCCTTTTTTACAACAACCAGCAAGAGGTCACCCTTTCCCACTTTCTACAAAAGCATTCCATTTATCAAAAAACTTTCCTAGGTGACTAGAACATTACCCAAGGAGTAGAAGATACCAGTCCCTATCTCCATTCATGCCTCAAACCATTCTTGGTCAGAAGACCTATACCAAGGGAATCCTTACCTAAATTCCCTATCATTATTATTTCAACATATACCAAGCCATACCTATATGACTATCATCCCTCTTTGGATGTTATCTGATCCATTCATCCCCTGGAGTATGTTCAAGAACCCTCTTTACTAGATTCTAGATCAAGACTATACTGATCCTTTTCCTTATATTTTTAAGTCTATAAACAAGCATCATCAACATTATCATTCATGTTGTTAACTTTTCTTGATTTTATTAGATGATCAATAACCAAAATGATCCCTCACAACAATATATTCCATAACCAACAACATACTATTCTAATTCTATTTGTATGTTAATTGTATATTAAATCATTTCCATATGCATTACAACATATCCTTGTGCACCAAGCATTTTACTCACTCCCATATCACATAGGTATTCCAGCTATTTATCTCTTTCAGTCACATGCATAGATACACATTTAGGTTAATAAACATATTTATTTACTCAATAAAACCATGAGCTAAAAAAATTCTCATATTGTCATATGCTCTTGTCACTTGACCTCTTTCTAATAGCTATCGATAAGTCCCATTAATAGAATAGTGCACCATCAGTTGCAGTTAACAAGGGAAAAATTGTTAATTCTCTGGGTTCTTATCCATATTTGGTGTTTGGTATTTTAGACCATGAACCACCCAACTCAAAAATCAAGTGGCTTAATTCCAAAACCATGTTAGGTTTCCAAGGGTGAAATGTGTTGCTCCCATCAACACTTGATTATTTTTGGTTAAGTTTTAATGATGTTAATAAGATATATCCAAAGTACATGAGCATTTAATACATTAACAACATATAAGGATCACTGAAAGAAACACAATCACAAGGTAAAAAACATTTTATCCTGGGAAACCCTAATGGGGAAGAAAACCCAACAAAAACTTCCTTAATATAGATAGACCAAAGACTGAATATAAGATCCTCCTTTACTCCTTCACTAGGAAGAGTAGCACACCACCTAACCAAGAAATACCAAGAGATAGACCAAAAACCCTCCTTGACGTCACCCCCAGTTGCAGTAGTTTCTCCTCCAAACTTGCGCACTATAGAGCTAGGTGTGTGTGTGTCCAAATGAGGCATTGGCCTCTCTTATAAATAGTGGTATGGCCAGCCTATAATTAGGTTTGTCTCGACCTATCACTTTACCCTCTTAATTTACATTTAACTGTCAAGGCAAAGTAGGGCCGACTTTTACAAAGGCACAATAGGGCCTAATTAAATATAATATAATAATATTATTCAAATCTCTCTCAGGTAGAATATTCTTCAAAGTTATAATATTTCAACACTCCCCCTTAACAAGAAGGGTATTCTACTAACAACATTAATAACAATTGACTGCACTTAATACATCATCAAGAGGAGGGGACATTGCCATCAACATCGGGAACACTATCAGTGATATCTATAAGTCATCAAAAGTTTTTATCATCATCAATATCATCATCATTTGCAGCAAGGAGATGGAGTAACATCATCATCATCAACAACAACATGGAGTTGGAGTAACATCATCATCAACAACAACATTAAGATGTAACATCAAAATCAATGGAAAAATAAACATGGAGCTGGAGTAAGATCATCATCATCAACATCAACAACATGAAGTTGGAACATAAACATTAATGGAAACAACAACATGGAGTTGGAGTAACATCATCGTCATCATCAACATGAAGTTGGAAGATCAAAATCAATGGAAACAACAGGATGGAGTTGGAGTAACATCATCATCATCAGTAGCATGAAGTTGGAACATCAACATTAATGGAAATAGAATGAGACAGGAGCATCAACAACAAAAATAGTAACAACAGCAACAATAGTGGGCACTCTGGCAGATCGTCCATCCTAACCTTATGGTATCTTTCTAGGGATAAAAATCCCCTAGGATATAAATACTAATTGATATTCCACACTACTGACCACAACAAGTATATACATACATAGGCACTCTGACAGACCATCCATCTGGACCTCACGGGATCTTTCCATGGATTATCAATCCCCTAGGATATAAATTCTAACTGAGCTGCCCAACTGGTGGTCAAGATACCATAGTATCATCAACATCACTCCCTCTTTCGAGGGAAGTCCTTTCGGACTACACTAAGCTTGTCTTGGAAGTATTCAAACTTCACACGAGACATAGGCTTAGTCAACACATCTGCTACCTACTCATTTGTGCCAACATAGTGGAGCTTCACAACTCCCTTCCATACCAACTCCCAAATGTAGTGGTATCGGATCTCAATGTGCTTCATCTTATCATGGAACACTGGTTTATGTGTCATATTTATGAAACTCTGGTTAACACAAAAGATCACAGTAGCATCTATTTCTAGGTCAAATAGACATGTCAACAACTTTTGAATCCATATAGCTTCACAACTGGAGGAGAATGTTGCAATGTACTCTACTTTTGTTGTACTGAGAGAAATACTGGATTGCTTCTTGCTTTGCAACGAAGTCATGTCTAACCCCAAATTGAAACAACATTTTGAAGTTATTTTTCTTTCTGAATCACTTCCAACCCAATCTAAATCAGTATAGCCATACAATATGAAGTCACAATATCCAATATAACAAAGACCATAGTCCAATGTACCCTTAAGGTATCTCATCACATGATTTGTAGCTACAAGGTGAACACATTTGGGCCCTACTATATACTGAATCAAGGTGTTCACAACAAAGAATATATCTTTTCCGGTATTCATCAGATACATCAATGAACCAATCATCTGTCTGTATAGAGTAACATCAACTATTTCTAACAAAGTATTAACCAATAACTTTAGATTTGCTTCCATAGGAATGGAAATATCTTTACATTCCATCATGTCAAATCTCTTGAGAATTTCCACTTCATACTTTCCTTGATTAAGGGAAATATATTCCAAGCTCTGCCATACTTCAAGGCCTAAGAAGTAGTGCATAGGGTCTAGATCCTTCATTTCAAATTCAACGAAAAGATTCTTCTTAAAATCTATGATGAGATTTTATTCACCTGTCAAGAATAAGTCATCCACATATAGTAGCAATATAATTGGTCCATCATCCACAATCTTGAAGTAAAGATTGGGATCAAATTTACTCTTGGTAAAGCCCAACCTCATCAGAAAACTATCAATCCTATCATACTAATCTCTTGGAGCTTTCTTCAAACCATATAGAGACTTCTTCAACTTGTAGATATGAGTCTTCCTGTCTTGTACTTTGAAATATGGTGGTTGTCCTATATACACTTCTTATTCAATAACACCATTCAAGAAAGTTGTTTTCACATCCATTTGGTGTAACTTCCACTTCATCTTGGTTATGATAGATGTGTATAGATGGTTATGATAAATGTGTATATTTCTACTGGAGCAAAGGTTTATTCATAATCAATGCCTTCTTTCTGGGAAAATCCATGAGCCACAAATCGTTCTTTTTATTTCTCAATACTTTGGTGTGCTGCATGTTTTATTTTGAATATCCATTTAGAATATACTACATCTTTGTTTTCTGGTTTTGGAACCACTTCCCACACATCATTATTCATAATGTATTGGTATTCTTCAATCATGGAATCCATCCATTCCTTATTTTGAGAAGCTTCTTCAAAGCAAGTAGATTCCTTATTAACAAGATCGCACATCAAGGCCACATCATTGGAGTATGGATTATGCTTTTTTCTTCGTCTCATGGTTCCTTCGAGAGAACCATACTTCTATGCATCTTGAATTATCTCACTTGCCCAAGCTAGTTTCCTCTTGTGAGAGATGATCTCATGAGGTGGTTCCTAAGGTTCCACCATATCATGATCTTCTGATATAACATCATGAAGAGTAACTGCAACTTCCTTGTTAGGTTCTGCAAATTTGGGAGCTACATGTTCTTCTTCATAGACTTCTTGTAATTGACATTTCATCGATTTGTTGAAAGTTTCATCTTTATTAAAGGTAACATCTTGGCTGATATCAATCTGACGGTAACCTCGGATGTATATTTTCAAGGTCTTAGATACCTCACAGTATCCAACAAATACTCCTTTCTTTCTAGAAGGATCTATCTTGGTTCTCTTCTCTTTCAAAATATGTAAATTGACTAGAAAACCAAATATTTTGAAATGGATGACTTCTGGCTTCTTTCTAGTGAACATCTCTTCGAGTGTCTTGAATCCAGGTGCACTATAGTATATTATGTTCTGGACATATACTGTTGTTTTGGCTACTTCATCCCATAAGTGAATTGGAAGATCTTAATCATGGATCATGGATTTCATTGCTTCCATGATTGTTGGATTCTTTCTTTATTATACACCATTTTGTTGTGGGTTGTAGGGAGTGGTGAGATCCCTCTTAATTCCAACATCTATACAAAAGTCTTTGAATTATTTTGAAGTGTTCTCTCCTCCATTATCTTACCTGAGTATCTTAATATTCTTCTCGGAGAGGTTTTCTACTAAATCTTTGAACTCTTTGAAATTTTCAAACACTTCATTTTTTAACTTTAAGAAATAAACCCAAGTCATATGAGAGTAATCATCAATAAATGTGACATAGTATACATACCGTCTTAATGAAGTTCATGGAATTGGATGACATACATCTAAGTGAACAATATCTAATATTCCATCCTCTTTTCTATCACTTTTTGGAAAAGGATTCTTTGTAATCTTTCCTTGTGCACATATTTTACATACACCTTCATGATCAAAATTTAATTATGGTAAACATGTGACTACCTTTCTCACATAGGGTAGGGATTTGTAGTTAATGTGAGCAAGCCTTCTATGCCAAAGTTCAAATGGACTTACAATATTGTGTGTTAAAGCTGCATCTAAGTGGCCATTTAATTTGTACAAGTCGCCTTCTTCTATTCCAATGACAACTACATCTTCTTAGTTTTTCCTTTGGACCACATAAGAACTTTACCATCTACAAATGTAACCCAGAATGTTTTTTTGTCTAAAGTATAAATAGAAAGTAATTGTTTCTTCAAACTTGGTACATAAAGTACATCCTTCATCCTTAATGGAGTTCTTGAATCAAGCTTGTAGGTGGCTTCTCCGATTCCTTTGATTGGATATTGATAGTCATCTCAAAGTGATACTTTCTAGGGGGAGTTATTTTCTTAAAGGATGGAGAGATTATTCTTGTGACTTGTCATGTGCTTGGAAGCACCACTATCTATGAGACAAGTATCATTTCCAGGTGTCACAGTCCCAGAGAGAGATGAAAACAAAACATATTTTTCTATCTCTTCTCTAGTTTACTTCTTGGGTGGTTCATCATATTCGGCTACATGGGAATGATGTCTTTTGCTATTTTTCTTATTGTATTCTTCTATATTGGGAGGAAATTTTTTAGCAATGTGTCACATCCTTTCATAATGATAGCACTTGAAGGAGGAAAAATTCCTTTGCCTCCTTTGTCCTTTCTGGTACTTCTAATTTTTTTTAGGAGAGTGAGGCACCTTATGAGAGTGAGTCTCCTTGTAAAAGTGAGTCTCTCTCTTTCCCCTTCCTTTATTGGCATGAGAAACTAGAGATTAATGTTCGTCTTCTCTTAGAATGGATTCTTTTTTTTCAACTCTTGCTTCTTCATGAACACACTCTTCCCATAAACTGTTAAATTGAAGTTTTTATTTTTTGGCACATACTGTATGGATAAGAGAATCCCAATGTCTTGTGAGACCATTGAGAGTAGTCATCATGATATCATATTCATTTATCGTGTCTCCAATTTCTTCTATTTGTTCCTTAAATTGAGAAACCCTAGAAAAATCATCTTGAATTGTTTCTCCTTTTTTCATTTTATCATTCTTGAGTTGGGTTCTCAAGTTCATTTTTTTGTTAATATTTATTCCTTCATACATCCTGGATAGGGAATCAAACATTTCATTTGGGTTATCCTTGGAAGACACTTGAGGTATCAAGCAGTCTTTGATGGAATTTGCAATTATTCTCCTTTTCTTAATCATGTCCTTCTTGTACTTATCTTTGGCCTCATTTCTTTATGGCTCTAGTACATTATTCTTTATAAATTGCACAATACCATTATCTTTGATAATGAAACCAATTTGTATTTCCAAGCACAAAAAGTTTCCACACCTTCTAACTTTTCATCAAGCTTACTGCTTGAAGGAATTTTGACCAAAAAATGAAAGTGCTCAAAAAAATGAAAAAGACCTTACCATAAGATGTGTTGGACTGAGGTGATTTGAATTGTGTTGGTTGTTTCCAAGAATTCCAATATTTTACCTCTGAAACTTGACCTGCACAAATATGGACTTGTAATTTCAGGTTTTTTGGTATTCTAGTAACAGTCAAACCCTAATTTTGAATTTTGGGAATATTTAAACACTAGAAGACTTCATCCAGGCTATCAAAATATGTGTTAGGGTTCAGTGAAACTCCGAATGCTATTCTTGGTCAAAAATTATTTCTCTGTAAAAATCCCTAATTTTCTTGTCCTGGCAACCAAGAGATGTAAATACCCATTAATAGTTCTCTTATACAGTTTAGCTCTGATACTATGTTAATTTTTAATGTTGTTAATAAGATATATCCAAAGTACATGAGCATTTAATACATCAACAACATATAAGGATCACTAAAAGAAAAACAATCAAAAGGTAAACAACATTTATCCTAGAAAAACCTCATGGGGAAGAAAACCCAACAAAAACTTCCTTAATATAGATATACCAAATACCGAACAAAATATCCTCCTCTATGCCTTCACTAGGAAGAGTAGTGCACCACTTAACGAAGAAATACCAAGAGATAGACCAAAAATCCTCCTTGACGTCACCCCCAGTTGTAGTAGCTTCTCCTCCAAACTTGCGCACTATAGAGCTAGGTGTGTGTGTGTGTGTGTGTGTGTGTGTGTGTGTGTGTCCAAATGAGGTGTTGGAATCTCTTATAAATAGTGTTTTGGCTAGCCTATAATTAGGTTTGGACCGACCCATTACTTTACCCTCTTAATTTACATTTCACTGTCAAGGCACAATAGGGCCGAATTTTACAAAGGCACAATAGGGCCTAATTAAATATAATATAATAATATTATTTAACTCTCTCTGAGGTAGAATATTCTTAGAAGTTACAATATTTCAACACTTTAATACCAGACCCTTGCATCCCTATAATAGGATCATGCTTCTTCTACCATTTACATTTAGAGTCAACCATCAATACCTGTCAGCATATTCAAATTCTTATCATAGTATTTTTCATTCCAACAAGGTCATGGGATAATTCTTCTTATTGTAAGTCATCATGTTTAATTTTATGCTGTAAGGAACTTTGAAAGATACAAATTTTGATTTGCAGTCCTTCTTCTCAAGGAACTTGTGTAGTTAATAACCAACTTTTAATGGAAAAAAAGACTTTCCAACAAGCTCATCTTAGCCTTGGTATATCAGTCAGGTTACTATTCTCTATCCCATTCAAGCCTAATGTCTTAAATTTTCTCTTATACCATTCTATAACACACCTAACCCCCTAACCCTTCCTTAGGGTGGTGGCATGTACCAATTTCCTCTTTTCTTTCCTATAAATTACTTTCCTTAACTGCACCTCTAAATCAAAATCTAATCTTATAAACTAGTCCTACTCATCAATAACTTTCCAATGGATATAATTATGCTCAAATCCGAGCTTGGGATCAAAATTTAGGGCCTTCTAAAGTTTCCAGGCCTTCTCTTACCACAACCACCTCATGTCCATTTGGCACCCATGTGGACCTTCACTACCTATACCATGCCACATGTCACCACTTGGCACTGACTTGTCGGGAGACATTCCTTCGATATGGCATATCTCATACCAAAATTTAGTTGGCATACCTTGCAAGTCAATAGGTGTAACCCAAAGACAAATCCATGACTAGCTGGGTACAAAGATCCTATGGATCCCTAACAGTGAACATAATCAACAAATTACATTTAGCTAATTATTCGGTCTTGAGTCCTTCACCTAACTAGATGCTTACCCAACCAGGAACGTTACCCAACTGGGCATCAAAACCTCGACATAACTGGAACCCATTCCCCACCTGGCATTGAGACATAGGAAATTCCATAAGTCCTTCTTCCTTAAACATCCAATATGGTTGTCTAGATGGTGACCATGACAAGAAAACCTATCATGGAATGCTATCTCATAACTATATCGGATTCTAGTATGACGTGGAATGAACATGTGGTTGATGACGTGTCATGACATGTGTAGGATGAAATCATGAATTTTTTCGGCCTCATATGGAACTCTACGCTGGAACCATGACTATCCAAGACACATGACACATCATCCTTCATAACATGTGGAACAACCCCGAAACAACTCGTGGAATGATGTGGAACTACATGTCATCAGAGGGAACAAGGGATCCTCCTCATGGAACCCTTTCTCAGAACCTTGACTCATAAGAAACTGGGACACCAGACTTCTTTAGAATTCCTTACAAGAAACCACTCGTTGTTCGATGTTCTAGTTATCCTCTCTTGACAAGGATTGAATGGTGGAGATCTAGTGATCCATTGATCCATCAAATTAGATTAAAGGAGGACATAAAAAAATTCCTCATGCCAAAATCGACAGCGAGCCCATTCTAATCCCGTGCCAATGCCAAAATGACACTTGTTCTCCACCATGGAAGTTTGACTGCCACTAGGCACGACACATCCCCATGATGTCACTCACACATGTCGAGACTCTCCATTGTGTTCTTTCAATGGGGTAAGAAACCTATGAGGGAACCTGTGATGGAACCTTGATATGTAATATCCTCAACATAAGTATATATATTTTTTGTTCAATGATGGAATTTTTCTTTCATAATTTTTTTCAAATACTTTGCGTTCATAAGTTTTATACTAGAAAGTGATTGGTGAATTTCTACAGATAGTTTGCAGGTGTACTACTGAAATATATTACAGCAAACATATTGCATTCAAATCATGGATACAAATTATAGAAGAGACATATTAGGAATTTTATTATGGATGGAAAACCAATTACAACAACAATACAAACCACTAGTGGTTGTTATGAAAACTACACAAATATACAACAAATAAATCAAAACCTGGAATAATAATGCCACAATCTCTCCTATAGGTTAAACCCACTAAAGAAACCCTATGTCAAGGTGACTCAACTCATCCAATTTCCTCACAACTTCACTAGCCCCAAAGACCTATCAAAAATAGGTTCAACCCTCCTCTAAATTCCTAGTATCTTCCTCAAACCCTTTGTCCTACAAACAATTGGAGGTGACTCCCTTAACTAAACCTGTGGCCTCCTTGGCACCCACAAGACCTCACAATATGCTCCAACAATGCCCACGGATCTCACGAATTAGATGAGAGTGATATCATCGCCTCTAGGAGGTCTCTCCAAGTACCATCCTTCACCACTAAATTTTCACAACTTCTCTATATGTGAGAGTCCTATATAAAATAGGATATTGACCCTTTTAAGAGAACTCTATGAATCTCTAAAGTAGATTGACCCTACCCAAACAAAGACAAATCGTCCCCTTAATAATCTCCACTAATATCCAAGTAAATCACTGCTCTTCTGAACCGATGATAAACACAAGATGAATCCCAATTGGAAACCTTAGAAATATCGCCCCCTTTGTTTATCTAGGGTGGGTATCTCACAATTGAAACCAAACCAACAGTGGAAATGTTTTTCCAAAACCACAACAAAAACCTTTTCTCCAAGAGAACTCTAAATAAGACATCAAATCATAATGGGGAAGATGAAGTGCTACCCTTCCTTTATACTTCTTTGAACCCCTTCTACATATTTCCTCTCTTTGACCAAATCCACTTGAATATCAAAATCACTTTATAACCCCTTTTTAAACACCTTTTTATGCTGGAAAGTGATTAATTGACTTCTGAGACATTCTTGGATGCTGAAATTTCCTTTTTCATCATCCCAACCTTTAGATATTTTTGTCCCGGTTCCAACGTGATATTACATAATGGTATTCCCTTAGATAATATGATCCAAATAATTCCTTATCTATATTTAATTAAAGTATTCTCAATAATAACCCAAATTTACAAAAATCGTCAGAACGCTAGAGAACCAAGAGAAAACTATACAGAAATGATCATGAAGATATGGTGAATGGACTAGCCCGAGTCCCATATAACTCTACCAAACTTCTCAAACTCACTCTTATCCTCATTTTAATCCTTTGGTTAGGATGACATAAAATCACAAGGTCACCCTTGACTACAAAACAAGGGAATCCATAAACGACAACATTACAGTCCTCCCTTCCCAAAGATTTCTTTTTCTCAAGCAATTCCACCACAACATAACACTCCATCGACTGAGCCAGGAATAAATTGATAATGATATCAGAGTCCCAAACCACCCTGGAAAATGTGAAGCATCCTTTTTTCAATTCGGAATCTGGTAAGGTACATGTATAAGATGCCTCTTGAAAACTGTGGTTAGGTAGAGAAACGCGGTCCTGCAAAAACTCGATCAACCCCTCAAAGAACTACCCTACTAGGGAACCAATCTCATGGAAGAAAAAACTGGCTCTCACCTCCATGTCTGCTACTGAGCTATCTAATGCTGAAATCCTAGGGTCACAAGATAATCTCATAAGGGAACCATCTTGATGTCACTGAACCACCTTGATCATAATCGTCCGATCGTCGTGCACAGTTTGCATCCTCTTCTCTTGGAACTCCAAGATGAAATACTTGTAAGAGATTACCCTACTACCATGAATAGTATCCTACACAGACATCTATGTGAATTCATGACCTGCAGATCCACTTCCATGCTCGATGTTGAATACGAGAAAAGGAAGTTTGTCCTGATCACTGGTAATGACTCCAAGTTGCTCATGGACTCTAAACATTTATCCAATGGATAGCTCTGTCACATGTGTTTCCCCATACTCCAAAGAAATCAAAGTAAAGTGCATGAACTTTGATGAATGATCAATCACTTCCTACATACTATTTCCCCACTGTTCCATCGATATACCTATGATGCAATCTATAAACATGCTCCCCCACTCTCGCTAAAAAATGGGCAAGGACTACATCAACCCTACTAGATGAGTGTGCCTTGACCTGCTTTGATGATAATTCATACACTCCCCCATATCATCCACAAATTTTCTTCCCATGAACCTTTATCTGACCTTCCTATAAATGGTAAAGTCACCAAGGTCCCAAACTGGACTGTATGACATGAAGAACCCTCTACTCATAGCCTTGTTCTATAAAATTCTAACACACAAAACCCCTTGACTACCTCTAATAAGTCAGGCAATCATAAGTTGCATAGACTTGAATAACTCCTTATAAGACCACTCCTCCAAGAAACCAATATTAATCATCCAAAAAGTAAACTCTAGAAAGTGTATATTGACCATCTCATCTATATCAGTTATCGAGTTGTCAAATATTGCAGTCCCCGAATCCCAAAATAATCTTCGATGGGAACCATCATGCTGATGTTGCATCCCTTTGATCATGAATATCTAATCACCATGCTTAGACTACACTCTACTCTCTTGGACCCCTAAGTCGAACTCACTTTCCTGGATCATGTCTCCCCAAAGCATCCAAGTGAAGTTAAACTCTTCCAACCCATGGATGGACTCGATCCTTGATATCGTGATGAAAATTCTACCTCACCATATAGAACAGACCTCAAGAAATAGTCTCTCAACAACCCCACAATGGCGTAGCCCAATCATTGATATGAACTTATCGATCATCCTCATAATATGAAGCAGTCTATGACTCTGATGAATTCAAGGATACCACTACCACCAAATTGGAATCCCACGACTCCAACCATGTCTGGATCTCTTCTTGTACACTTTGTGCACTGATCACATGGTACAAATGAAATAATTTTTTCATAGCCATAGTGCCACATGTCTCACCATTAATCAGGTGAACCTTCCATGTCCTGCTGCATATAATGAGGGCATCAAATTATAACAATATATTCCTATTCCACCACTTACAATATTGGAGAGTGACATTGGTCAACCCCAAGGTTATGACCAAGAGATCATAATGAATTTTGGAAGTCGACTCGTTCCTATATTCTCCCTCATTCTCATCTAATGAATACCTGTCATCAAGGTATATGATTCTCCTGGAGACTTACCCATCCACTCACCAATCATGGGAAACCTCAAATCAATGGTGTGCCCAAAGACTCCGTTGGGATGTCTCCCTAGCGGAAAAACCCCAAAAATACAATGTACATTGTCATGTGCCAATGAATGCCCATGCAAAATATTGTTTATTATTGAATCTTCCTTTACCATCTCGTCTCTTGTAGGTGCCATTGTATCCATCACTCTACTGATGTCACCTAAAATTGTTCCTCAGAGCATGCCCATGTATGTCATGTACCTTTCTACCCAATCAAGGGATGAATATACTTCCTTGCAACCTAGTATAAAAGGGATGTCCTCAACCATCTCCTCCATATGTAAACCTTGATCCTTTAGTGGGCTCTCCAATAGAAGTGACTCTTGATCCCCATAGTGCAAAATATGTGCATAGTCAAAACCCTTTATCTCAAACCTCTCCTCAAGAACCTGTAACTCTGAATTATCCTCATGCAGGGTCATCACAGGAGGCTCCTCCCTTAAATCAAGAGTTCCACTCATTCCCCCATGTTTCATGGCTACCAGATATTATGGAGTCTCTATTGTTGTCAATGATGAAGATCATGCCAAAATTAGTTGATAACAAAGCTCCTCAACCTCCCTTTCCCTGTCTTTTGTAAACTTAAGAGAAAGGTCCCTATTCATGAACAAACTATAGCTAATGATATTTCATCTCTTGTAGTGCTTCTTTGATGATGTGTAATTGAGCACTAGTGATTCCTTCTTAGAGTATGTTTTGTCTCTCCTCCATTCAAGTTTTCCACATAAGATCTTCAATAAAATTATGATAACCATATGCCCTCATCAAAACCTACACAATTTTATCCTCTGTGACCAATAGTTGGTTATCCAAATCACGTAATGTTATTTCATCAACATGGCGTGGGATATTACACAAGGGACCAACTAAATCACTAGTCGATACTGTGCAATGATGGGCCTCACATGGAATATCCTCCTCATACCATATTCATGATATGTTCTTTTCCACCAAATCATCCCCTTCATTGTCATCCTTCTCACATGCATCTTCGTAGCTATCATAAATAGGATGAGGTGTTGAATCCACATCATATTTAGATGCTAGCATTCTTGAACCATCCTCATCATCAACATCATACATAGGGGAAGATGTTGTCTCCTCAACATCGACTAATTGGAACATTTCCTCATATTCATCATAATATGTTGTGTCATCATCTTTTTCATCTGACACAGTAGTCTTCTCGGCCTCATTAGTTAGCTTTGATGATGTATCATAGGCTATTGTTTGGTATTCATCTATAGACACATCCTCAACATGGTTAGATGCATGTTTCTCCACCTACTCATCTCCCATCAATTTCTTCCCTATTTAATTAAAGTAATCCTCATCTAAATACTTGTGCCACCTTCCATGCTTGAGGGTGTAATATCCTTTAAAGGGTAAAGATTCACATATATCCTCACCCAATTTTAGACACTCCTGGTAGCCAGGCATGGATTTATTTTCCTCCAACTTCCTAAATATTTCAACCAAACATTATTAATTTATCTTCTTAAATCAATGCATCATGGTCTTTACAAATCTATGGTAATTTGGTAGTTTTATGTCTTTGGGGTTTGATCAAAACAAACCCTTGTCCATGGAGTGCACTTCTGATTTATCACCTCTAGTATTCTATAAACCATCCATGTCTTATGCATACACAGGATGGAAACATCACGAGATTTTATACCACTTTAATATCCCAAACATAAATATACTTGTTTCTTTTTCAATGATGGCTTTTCTCTTTTATAAATTTTGTCAAATACTTTGCATTCATAATTTTTATACTAGAAATTGATTGATGAATTTCTACAAACACTTTGCAAGTGTAATACTGAAAGATATTACATCAAACATATTGCATTCAACTCATGGATACAAATGATAGAAGATACATCTTAGGTATTTTATTATGGATGGAAAACCAATTACAATGAAAATACAAATCCCTACTGGCTACTATGAAAGTTGCACAAACATACAACAAGTAAATCAAAACCTAGAATAATAATGCCACCATCCCTCCTACAAGTTAAACCCACTGCAGAAACCCTTTGTCAAGGTGAATTGGCCCCTCCAAGTGCCTCACATATCTCCTAGCCCCACATACCTGTCACAAAGTAGTTCGACGCTCCTCCAAATGCGCAACAACTTCCTTAGACCCTTCAACCTACAAACAATGGGAGGTTACTCGCTTAAATGAATATGTGATCTCATTGGAACCCACCAAAACTAATGATCTACTCCAAAAATTCCCATGGACCTCACAACTTAGTTGATAGTGAGATCGTCCCCTTTAGGTGGCCTCTCCAAGTGCCAAACTTCACCACTAAATCATCATGACTTCTCTATATGCCAAATACCTACAAAAAATAGGATATAGACCCTTTCAAGATAACTCTATGAATCTCTCAATCATATCGTCCCTTCCTAAACAAAGAAAAACCGGATCCTTAAGAATATCCACTCATCTCCAAGTAAATCATTTCTCTTTTGAACTGATGATAAACACAATATGAAGCCCAATTGGAAACCCTAGATGCATCCCCCTCTTTTATTAGCTAGGGTGGGTATCTCACCACCGAAACCAAACCAATAGTGGAAAGGTTTTTCCAAAACCCCAACGAAAACCATGGATCCAAGAGAACTCTAAATAAGAGATCAAATAATATAAGGGAAGTTGAAGTGCTACCCTTCCTCTATACTTCTCTAAACCCCTTCTAGATCTTTCCTCTCTTTGAAAAAATCCACATGAAGATAAAAATCACTTTATAACCCCTTTTTAAAACCCCTTTTATGTCGAAAAGTGATTAATTGTCTTTTGAGACATTCTTGGACACCAAAATCCCCTTTCTCGTCATCCCAACCTTTATATAGTTTCATCCCAGTTCCAATAGGATATTACATTAAGGTATTCCCTTAGATAATATGATCCAAATAATAAATTTTGTGTATTTAATTAAAGTATTCTCAATAATAACCAAAAATTCTGGAAATCATTGGAATTCCACGAAAGCAAGACCAAACTATGTGAAAATGATTCTAATCATGGAATATGGTGAATGGACTAGCCAGGGCCCCATATAAATTCGCTAAATTTCCTAAACTCATTGTTATCCTCATTTTAATCCTCTGGTCATTCTGACAAAAAACTTGTAAGGTCACCTCTAAATGAAGAAAAGGGGAATCTAGAAATGGGGACATTACATGATCCAACTAGGTTCCTAGGATCTAGGATTTTTCAAGAATATGTTCACTGCAATCCATTGGTTTTCAAGTTATCTAGTGATTTAGTTAATCATGACTCTTCCCACCTCCATTTCCTATCTTCGATGATGATCAGAGTGTCGATAACTATCCTCCCCTATAATATAATTGGTAGGGATACCCCTGCTCATCATAATACTCTCTAAGTCCTTTTGGCCTGCTCCAATAAAGTGATAATACCTATCACCACCNGAAATTGATTGATGAATTTCTACAAACACTTTGCAAGTGTAATGCTGAAATATATTACATCAAACATATTGCATTCAACTCATGGATACAAATGATAGAAGAGACATCTTAGGTATTTTATTCTGGATGGAAAACCATCTACAACGAAAATACAAATCCCTACTGGCTACTATGAAAGTTGCACAAACATACAACAAGTAAATGAAAACCTAGAATAATAATGCCACCATCCCTCCTACAGGTTAAACCCACTGCAAAAACCCTTTGTCAAGGTGAATTGGCCCCTCCAAGTGCCTCACATCTCTCCCAGCCCCAAATACCTGTCACAAAGTAGTTCGACCCTCCTCCAAATGTGCAACAACTTCCTCAGACCCTTCGACCTACAAACAATGGGAGGTTACTCGCTTAAATGAATATGTGATCTCATTGGCACCCACCAAAACTAACGATCTAATCCAAAAATTCCCCTCGACCTCACAATTTAGTTGATAGTCAGATCGTCCCCTTTAGGTGGCCTCTCCAAGTGCCACACTTCACCACTAAATCATCATGACTTCTCTATATGCCAAATACCTGCAAAACATAGGATATAGACCCTTTCAATATAACTCTATGAATCTCTCAATCATATCGGCCCTTCCTAAACAAAGAAAAACCGGATTCGTAAGAATCTCCACTCATCTCCAAGTAAATCGTTTCTCTTTTGAACTAATGATAAACACAATATGAAGCCCAATTGGAAACCTTGGATGCATCCCCCTCTTTTTTTAGCTAGGGTGGGTATCTCACCACCGAAACCAAACCAATAGTGGAAGGGTTTTTCCAAAACCCCAATGAAAACCTTGGATCCAAGAGAACTCTAAATAAGAGATCAAATAGTAAAGGGGAAGTTGAAGTGCTACCCTTCCTCTATACTTCTCTAAACCCCTTCTAGATCCTTCCTCTCTTTGAACAAATCCACATGAAGATAAAAATCACTTTATAACCCCTTTTTAAAACCCCTTTTATGTCGAAAAGTGATTAATTGTCTTTTGAGACATTCTTGGACACTAGAAGCCCCTTTCTCATCATCCCAACCTTTATATTGTTTCATCCCAGTTCCAACGGGATATTACATGAAGGTATTCCCTTAGATAATATGATCCAAATAATAACTTTTGTGTATTTAATTAAAGTATTCTCAATAATAACCCAAAATTCTAGAAATCATTGGAATTCCACGAAACCAAGACCAAACTTTGTGAAAATGATTCTAATCACGGAATATGGTGAATGGACTAGCCAGGGAACCATATAACTTCACTAAATTTCCTAAACTCATTTTTATCCTCATTTTAATCCTCTAATCATTCTGACATAAACTCGTAAGGTCACCTCTAAATGAAGAAAAGGAGAATCTAGAAATGGGGACATTACATGATCCAACCAAGTTCCTAGGATATGGGATTTTTCAAGAATATGTTCATTGCAATCCATTGGTTTTCAAGTTATCTAGTGATTTAGTTAATCAGGACTCTTCCCACCTCCAGTTCCTATCTTCGATGATGATCAGAGTGTCGATAACTATCCTCCCCTCTAATATAATTGGTAGGGATACCCCT
>JZKD02S1077553.1:204883-227000 GCA_000966675.3 Picea glauca
ATTTATAAGAATAAAATGGGGCAGAACATCATGATGGAACCCCGCCCCACTGACACCCGATATCACTTTAAGAAAATCTAAGCTAGCTAGGAGATCCAGATTTCTAATTATCTAGTTAACTGGTGACCTGATTAACTTCACACCATGAACGTAAGTTATAACAATTCGAACCTCTGAACACATGATAATTTATCTTCCCAGTGAGCATAAATCCTTAAGAAAAACACCATTACTACTCATAGGGTAAATGTTTTGGTACACTATCTCAAGGAGAAAGGCTCGACACTTAGAGGATATCCTTATGGTTTCCTGAGATGAGGATATATGACTTAGGGAGCTCAGTATTGAACATTTATAAAATATGAGAACACGAACCCTAAAATACATGGGGTCTACATTATATTTCCCAGAGGTAATAATAAGAGGATAAACCCCTACTAGTCATTAAAGAACAGAGAAAAAAAATCCATTCTTCCCATTCCAAAACTCAGAGAGATATTAACCAGTAAGAAAATATAAAAAATGCAGAGAATGCTCACTAGGTATTCATTTTATCCTTTTCATAGTTGCTTAGTAAGCCATGTAATTTCATAAAAATTACACCGATACACATAACATTACAAGCACAATAAAACACAAGAGAGACTTATATGTTTTTAGAGTAAAGGATGACCAAACCAACTGAATGAGGGTGAACACCTTTCCACCTAACCATAGGTTAAGATACACTAGTTCTTTGCATTCTGGTCACCCTCATGCCAAACCATGATGCCATCAAGGAATCCTCTCAGACTCTCTGAGAAATATGGAAAAGTGAAGGCCATACTCCTTCACACAAACACTAGTTGAAAACCCTTACCCCCATATTACTGAGTTCCTCCATGAGGTTTATTATATGTTCTCCGAGCATAAATATTGTGGCCCTCTCAACTCATGTCAAATTTTTTGGTTTCTCAGAACATCCATGCAGACAATATTCTTTGAAACTCAAGTCTATCTACTCCACATGTGAGTTTCCCCATAGTTCTAAGAAATATTTTCTCATCCCCGTCTCCTCCATTGTTCAAGAATATATTTATCTGCATGAACTCATGTGTTTTCCTGCCTTTTATATGTGTATCCCCTCATTCACTCTTAATTTTCATTGTCTCAAAGTTTCTCAAGTCCTCCTACATGCAGTTGGGTTGTCCACAGTTTTCTATGTATGTACTAGTTCATTACTCCCATGCATTTACGTGGGAGATATTGGTCAAACTACCCAAACCTACACCATTTATCATTTGGATTCTTAGGTTTTGGAGGAAGGGGTGAATAATATTATCTTATTCACAAACATTAAATGACTAAGGTGGATTGGGTCCCTTAGCAATATTGAGTCATCTCTATGCCCCCTCACTAATCCCTTTAGTGGTATCATGACTAGTACTTGAGCTTCACCCACTATTCATTTGTTTCGAATTTATATTACACATTTAAATTGTTTACAAGCCATATAATGGCGATATCATCTCCATGTTGATATAGACCATTACTAATCACATTTAATTACAATTAATTTAGAGGATTAAAAATGGGTTGTTACAATTTATAAATAAAATAGACTCAATACTATCATGGATCTCTAGAGCACCACAAAAGACACCATATCTATCTTGTGATATATCATGTGTTGGAATTAATATTTCCCATTTACTATTTCAACTCCGGGATTACTAGCAATCGAATCATTTTGTTTTAAATTCCAATTGTTTTTTCTTTATATGCTTGGTTTCATTTGGAGATGATATCTATCCTATGATGAATTGACCTACCCCTTCAATATTTTCGAGCCTCTCATCATAATTCAAGGAAGATAAATGGGGATGATTTCTTTTGGGTTCATTCCTTTCCTCATGATGTAATATCCCCAATAGAATGGGATAGAATGTTATGTTCTTCTGTGCAATAAATGTTCTTGATGCTCTAATCTAGTTGATAAATTTTCACAAACGGTTTGCATGCATTCTATTAATAGACATTACGTCAAACATATTTTATGTAATAAAAATACACTAGAAATAGAAGATACAATAGGTGGTATTTTATTATGAAATAAGAGTTGAATACAATGATCCAAAGGATGCTATGACAACTGCAATACATCAATGGAAAACACACAATACAATCCAAAAACATGGAATCATTCCATGGACCCCTCAACATATGAGGTCCAACCCTCCAAGTGCCACAGCCTCTTCAAGATATCACTACAACCAAAAAATGAAAACAAACTCAAGATGAATCTCCAATGGAGATCCTAGATGGAGCCTTCTCCTTGTCTAGCTACGGTGGATATTGCATCACTGAAACAAGACCATCAATGGAAGGGTTTTTCTAAACCCTAATGAAAAAATGGATCCAAGAGGACCATACAAGAGGTTAATCAAATCATAATCCAGAGTGAGGCTATACTCCTCCTTTTATCTTTTCTCCATGCCTTCTAGAATTTTCCCCTTTTTGACCAAATCAAATGTAACTTCTAGAATTTTCYCTTTTTTGACTAAATCAAATATAACCCTTRTTTTCCCTCCAATTTTTACTTTAAGWTTAAAAKTCAATTTAATAATGKTTAAGTAACTTATTAATMTAARGTTACTTTATTTCCATAATKTCACGTTAAAAACATAATATCTCCTAACTAAGTGGCATTAAATGACTCCCTWTTTACTCATTKTTTCTCTACTGMCAAGCCACGAAAGTCCATTCTACTACAAACKGGAAAACCCAAAAGTTGGGACATGAYAAATCATCCCTTMCCAAATATTTMTTKTCCTCAAGAAATTCCATCATGACCTRRCACTCCATYGACTRATCTAGACTGAAACTGAAAATGATATTAGGATTCCAAACCACCMTGTAAGAGGTGAAACATCCTCTTCTTAAGATGTGGTCTGGTAATGTACTGAAATACTAAGTCTCCTGAAAAATACCCACAATTAATGCCACTTGGTGCTGCAACAACTCGATCAACCCACCAAGGAACTACTTTGCTAGAGGACCAATATCATGAAGGAAAAAATTGGTTCTCTCATCTGTTTCAATTGGTGCACTGTCTCCTACTGAAATCCCAAGGTCCCAATCTATCCTAAAAAAAGAACCACCACATTGATGTTGCGCCACTCTGATCGTAGTCATCCAACCATCCTACCCACTTTACATCCACAAGCTATAATTCCTCAAAGTATTGCATCCACTCTCAAGGATCATACCCATTCAATGTACTCCAACTCTAAAATCATACATCATAGAGAATTCCATGTGGTCATCAACTGATAGGACATATGCTACACCTCGTCTTCAAGTATCAAAGGGAAATTTTCTAATACTCTACTACAATCATCCAAGTATCATCCAGACAATCTCCTAACATATTGTCCACAAAGTCCCTCTATGTGAACAGAAGAACCTCATGGATGGTAAAGTCACCAGTATCTGAAACTATCCTGTATAATGTGGAACATATAGCACTGGTTTATAAGGTGCTAATATAATAATCCACCTAATTTATTTTGATAAGAGAATAAATCATAATCTTCATAAACTCAGTCAACTCCTTGGAAGAACACTCCTCTAAGAAACCACTCCTAAGCCTCCCAAACATAAACTCCTGAAATTTAAATTCGGTGCTCTCCTCTCTAATAATGGTTGAACTGCCAAATAATGTAATCCTAGGGTCCCAAACTAATCCTGGAAAGATACCACCATGATGATGTTGCACTAATATTATCATCACTATCAAACCAACATTCCCAATCTGCATCTTCCTCTCCTGGAACCCCATTCTAATCTCCCCAAAGGGAATCAATCCATCATCCTGAATTATCTCATGTAAAAGTGTCTCACTGAAGTCTAATACAACAAGTTCATGGGTGGAATCAAGTATGTCCTTCCCTATAGAGTAAGTCTCTATCTCCCCTCTACTGATGTCCCAAAATTAAAGAGGACCAATCACTACCACAACTCTATTGACCATTAATTGAAACAATCTATCACTAAGATGAATCCTCAGATCTGACCACCAAATAGGAAGTCCAAAACTCCTAATACATTTTAATTGTTGTTGCACCATAATGGTAATCATCGGAGTCAAAATGAGCCAAGTCCCTGGTATATCATCATTTGGTGGAATCCTAGTACAAGGAATAAACTTTGTACCTGCTAATTTGTTTGTTTCCTGCCAAATTGCACTAGGAAATTTTCTATCTTGATCATCATCAATGTGCTCGAGTAATCTTTAGAGTTTAAATACCTCCCTGGAAATCATTCATGTCACCTGTGGTGACTCATACTCATACGAGTACCCATAATTCCTTGTCAAAGGTGGATCACTCAGATCCCTCATAATCATCTCTCTAAGTGGAGGCTCAGAGGCTACAAGTGTGTGACCTCTGTAGTGGATAATGCCATCCACCACTATATCAACTAGAATCTTTGTGAACTGACCCAATACAATCTGGATATCCTCCTTTTCTACGACCACATAATTCAAACAAAAGAACTATGACATGGATATAATCCTTGCTTTCTCACCCAACTTACTCAGGTGAGTCCTCCATGTCCTGTCGAATATACTACTGGCATCAAAAAATGGCACTATATGCTACTACCACTATCTGTAAGACTCGAAAGTGTTAGGTGCACTGGTCAAACCCAGTGGTATGACCAAGGACTCAAGGTAACATAGGAGAGTGATCCTTAAAATATCCTACTCTTTGTCCCTTCTCTGGTGATATTCCACTCAAATATCAATCTCCGAGGGATATACCTCTCCATGAGGTTCATTCATCCACTCATCGATCCTGGGAGAACCAAAATCAATGATATGCCTGAAGTATTTGTATAGAGGTTGACCGAAAGGAAATATCCCAAAACCCCACTGCATATCATCGTACACCATTGTATGTGGTTGTATCCCACTAGACACCACTGTATCATCATTAACCATCATGTATATTATATCTTCCACCATATCAATTACTCTACTAATATCAACTGGACCTGGATCCCAGATTAATGTGTCCACATCTATCCTATACTCAGTTCCCCAATAAACTGGTGCATATACTTCCTTACTGGCTAGTCCACAAGGAAATTTCTCAACTACCATCTTTGTAGCTCAACCTTGAGCCAAAAGAAATGTCTCATGATCCCTGCAATGAAATACAGGTGCACATTCAAAACCCTATTTGTCCAAACTCTCCTCATGCACCTAAAACCCTAAATGCTCTTTATATGGAATCGTCACACGAGGCTCCTCCCTCTGATCACGAGTGCCATTCATGCTCTCATGTGTCACTTCCACCCAAGATGATGAAGTATCTACTAGTGTCAACAATGAGGAGTATACCAAACTAAAATTTTAACAAAGATCCTCAATCTCCCTATCCTTGTATTTAATGAACTTAAGAGAATGGTCCCTATCCATGAAAAACTGCAAGTAATTATATTTGATATTTTATAGTGCTTCTTTGATGATTCATAATTAAGAACTAGTGATCCCATATGAAACTCCTTTTTGTATTTCCTCCATCTGATATTTCCATATAATATCTTCAATAAATTTATGAGTACCATCTTCCCTTGTCAACACCTATACGAACTTCTCCTCCTTGACCAATAATTGGTCCTCCAAACCTTGTCGAGGTGTAATCACATCCTCCTCCTCATTGACATCATAAATGAGATATGTTGTTGAATTCTCATCATGAGTAGGTTTTATCTTGCTTGAGCTACCTTCATCATAGGTATCATGCATAATGAGAGATGTTGGATCCCCAACATCAGTTGATTGGAACATATGGTTACCATCAGGTGTTGCATCCTCATCTTCTAATGATTCATCAGAGGTATAAACATCCAACACACCAGTGTCACCAGTATCATCGGTTAATTAGGATGATGTCTCATAGGCTACTATTGGGTCTTCCTCTATGCACACATCCTCCTCATGGCTAGATGCATGCTCCTCCACCTATTCTTCATGCTTATTTCATTATAATTTCTACCCTATTGCTTTCAAAGAATCCTTGGTCTAAAATCTAGGTCATTTCCCTTTCTTGATGGATATATAATCGTCTAATGAAATAACATCCTGGATATCCTCATTGAGCTTCTCAAAATCATCAAAGTAAGCCATGTGTTCTGCATATGTCAACCACAATACTAGGTACTCTACAAATGATGTTAGTTCCTCCGATATTTTTCTATGGATTCCTTATTTTTCTTCATATTTTCTTATCCACATAGGTTGGAAATATCACCAGCTCTAATTTTCTTCCCACTGATTTTTCTTCACCTTTAAATTGCACGGTTTTTTTCTGGAAAAACCCTGAAAAAAATCTAAATTTAAAATGTTGATAACTTCACTTTCTCGACTCTGTTTTGGCTATTTTGTTTTTTGAAATTGGGTATTTTTCTGATAGGAATTCAAATATCCAATTATTTTTTTGAAATTCTACTTACAAATTTTTAGATCTAAGTTTGAAGTGTGTCGCCCTCTTTTTTTCCATAAAAAAAAACCCAATTTGTTTTTCTTTGGCCAAGGAAAGTTCTCTGATGCAATCATGGGATGGTAAGATCACCAAATATGATACCACTGTAATATCCCCAATAGAATGGGCTAGAATATTATGTCCTTCTATGTAATAAATGTTCTCAATGCTCTAATCTGGTTGATAAATTTTCAAAAACAGTTTGCATGCACTCTGCTAATATACATTTTGTCAAACATATTGCATGTAATACAAATACACCAGAAATATAAGAGACAATAGATGGTAGTTTATTATGAAAGAAGAGATAAATAAAATGATCCAAAGGATACTATGGTAGCTATAATACATCAATGGAAAACACACAATACAAGCCAAAAACCTGGAATCATGTTGTGGCCCCCTCAACATATGAGATCCAACCCTCCAAGTTCCACAACTTCTCCAAGTAGATCACTAGAACCCAAAACTAAAAACAAACCCAAGATAAATCTCCAATGAATATCTTGGATGGATCCTTGATCTAGATTTAGGAGCGGAACTAACTGATTAACAGACTAAATAAAATAAACACAGAGATATGAAGAACAACACAGATATCTAGTGAACAATATATTTTATGGAATAAATGAAATAGGCTAAAACTGTAAAACTGCAGAACTGAAACACTTGCTCAAATGGTGGTAGCTATCTCAGAAAATATATGTGGTTGCTATGCACATCTGTCTGAGAAGAAGGATTACAGTGAGGCTCCATATGCCTTTGTGACATTACTCATGAATGAAAAAACCCTAAACATCCAAAAACCTAACCCTAGGAGGTGGAAGACCAAAAGTCATGTGGGCCCCTATGGGTAAGTTGGTAGCTCAACTTCCCGAGGTTGTAATTTTTTCATACAACCTGTGTTTTAGGCACGTGATAGTCCATTGGAAAGGTATTTTATAGAAATAAACATTACATTTTCGAACTCTAACTCCGTCTACAATTTTCCTATGGCGAGCCAAAAAAACATTGTTTAGGGCTCCAAAACGACCCTGGAAGTACAACAAGATGTGATGACATGAAAACATACAAAATAAGCAAGTTGGATTAGGTGAGAGGCCACCATTATCAACCTGGAAGATGTGTAGGGCTTCAAACATCCCCAGAAGTGTAGAACCCACAATTACAAAGAAGTATAGAAGAACGTGTTGAACTAAAAACTGACAAGAGGTGCCAGTTGGAATAGGTTGGTGGCCACCAATATTCACCTAGATCAATCCTCCCCCATTAAGAAGAAATGGTCTCCATTCCATTGAATTCCCCCCTTAGGTCAGGAAAATTCTATTGGATTGGCCCCAGGTGAGCCACTTGCCTTGGTGTAGGAGCTTCCCTTCCTTAACAACCCGATAAAGTTGGGTCCTTTGCCAGCGAATTCCCTTGACCTATGTGTCCACTATATGATTAGTGGATTCCTATTCCATTGGTGTCATGTATTCTTCGATCTTTGAGGTGTCCAATAATGGTGGAAAATATGGTCGAAGGCATTCCACATTGAACACTGGGTGCAAGCCAAGGAATGGTGGAGTTTTGAGCTCAAAAGCATTGTTACCCACATACTGGGTGATGGTGTAAGGCCCATAGAGAAGTGGGAAAAGATGTCAATGGGGCCATGTAAGGCGCTCCTTTTGTAAGTGTAAAGAGACCTTGTCTCCAACTTGAAACTACTACGGTACCCTGTGTTGATCATGGAACTGCTTGTACTTAGCATTGGCTTTCTGCAAAATCTCTTGGACCTGTTGGCGGATGTGGTGAATGTCCTCAATGAATATGGACTTAGTTTCTTCGAGATTTCCATGGACGGATCATGAAGATCTACACCTGGGATACTGACAAGTTAGAAACACTCCAGAGGTTGGACTGTCTAGTCATGAGGGTCATCGATTTATGGGTTACCACCACGATAAAAGGATACATAATTGAATTTGCAGTTAAGAACCACCAGTCTTTCTCACGAGCAGAGGAAATTTTCAAGAAAGGCGCAAGGGGAAGACTTGCAAGAGATACCCCCTATGGATTAAAGCTTTCTTGGTGGAGGAAGGGATGTTCATTATGTCCTCGACCAAGATGGCAGCGTAAACACCCTCGCTTGGGGTAGGGTGAGACGGGGTGAGAGTCATGGCATAAAGAAAGGGGAAGGATTCTTAGACAAATGGGGGGGAAACAACAAGAAATGGATGCAAGAGATGAGAAAGCCTTTAATATAGCCACCATAGTTGAGAAGTGGTGGAACGGAAAAATTGAGAAAGCCACAAGATAGTCTGAATGTAATGTTTCCATTAACGACGTGCATGTACAATGGAATACATTTCCTTTTCATAGGTGGGATATTTTTCAGAAAATATCTGAGAGTGTCTCGCTATGGTATGTTGTCATATGACTATGTTGAGTGATACTGCACCTACAATATAGTCATATGCATGAGTCTCAATCTCGAACAATTGTTGCATATCAGGAAAGGAGAGTACTAGAGCTGAGAACATGCGATGCTTCGGATCATCAAATTCTCATTGTTGTTCCTTCCCCCACACGAATGTTTCCCTACCATTTCCCTTGGTCATGTGGTTGAGGTCCCATGCAATATGGGAGAATCCCAACATGAACCATTGGTAGAAATTGGCTAGTCCCAAGAAGCTCTGAAGCTCGGTTATTGTGGTTAGGGCTTGACAGTCACGGATGATTTGGATATTATTGGAATCGACAGGTACCCAATGCTCATCAACACGGTATCCCATGTATTGGACCCTGTTCATGCCAAAGAGACATTTGTCCAAGTTGGAATAGAACTTGTGTTTCCGTAGAGTCCTCAACACCTATTGAATATGCCGCATGTGCTCCTCCCAAGTTTTGTTGAACATGAGGATGTCATCCAAATATACCACCACAAAATAGTTGGTGAAGAGTCTCAATAAATTATCCATCAATGTCATGAAAGTGGTCTATGCATTTGTTAGGCCAAAGTGCATGACCAACCATTCTAATAGACCTTCTTTAGATTTGAAATTTGTCTTCCAACCATCAGTTGGTTCGATGGGAACCTAGTGGTAGCCATACTCTAGGCCAATCATGTTGAAGAACTTTTCCCCCTTGAGTTGGTCAAGAAGGTCATAAATACTGGTAATTGGGTACTAGTTTCTGACTGTGATTATTTTTAATGCTCTATAATCTATGAAGAGTCACCAGGTCCTTTCCTTCTTCTGCACCAGTACTATTAGACTTCCACAAGGGGAGGGGATGCGTCTGATGTGCCCATGTTAAAGAATTTCTTATATTTGACTCTTGATTGCATCATTTTCCATCAGTGAGCAATGATATATTGGTTCATTAGGTAGAGGTGCACTAGGGGTTAGATCAATTATATGCTTGGCTTGGCAGTGCGTCGGTAGCCCAGTGGGTGAGGAGAACATGTCTATGTACTCTTCCATGATCCCGTACACTTGATTATGCTACAAAGAGAGGCTCTCTGTAGAGGCCAAATATGTGGCGATGACCTTCTACTTATGGTGAGCTCGGATCACAAAGAAGATGAACTTCCTAGTCTGTGAAATGACCTTACTGTATTCCTTAGCAGAGATTAAGGAAATAGCGATAGGTGGTGCTACCTCTAGTATCCTGTACAATTGTCTACCCAAAGTAATAATAACACTTTGGGGTCTATAATCATACACAACATGATTCTTCCACAAATATGGTTGTCCTAAAATAACATCAAAAACTTCAAGGGGAGAAATATCGCACAATACCTCATATTTGAAGGGATTGATGTTGTAGGGAAGATGACACTGTTGGTTGACACAGATATCTCTTCCTTGGAAATGCCAGCCAATGGTGTAGGGCTATAGGTGTGGTGTCCTCGGTAGGTCTAGCCGCTTGATGACCTTTTCTATGATTAAGTTCTTTGGACTACCTCTATCAACAGTGAAATAAAGTGGAGCCCCCTTTAACCACATCTGTGAGTGAAAGAGGCATTCCCCTTCCTCTTGTTCATCTGGTTCACTTTGTTAGACTTTGGTGGTAGCGACAATGCCACTTGGTTCAACATTGATAATTTACTTCCCTCCTTCTGGATTTGATCCAGAATCACAATCGACCTCTAACTTAGAAGCCTTCATCTTGACCACGAGTGACTACTTGGAGTGACATTCTTCAGTGTTGTGCCAAGGGATTTTATGGTATTCAAAACATTTTCTCGTGTCCTTCTTTGTCATTACCTTTCTTATGTTGTGGCTTGGATTGCATTTCCTGAGAGTGGATATATTTTGTCTATCCCTTGCTATGTGGGTTGGGGCCACCTTTTCCCTGCTTCGGCTATGAGGAGTTTTCAAATCTAAACTCTCACCTCTTCTGCTTAAATTTATGCTTGATCTTGACAGCATATCTATAAGCCATACCCAATGAGGTGATGTCCATAAAATCCATTTTCTTTTAATGTATCTATGCAAACAACTGAGGTATTTGAGAACCAGATTTCTCTTAGAGTCTTTGATACCCAACTTGGTGAGAAAAGTATGGAAAATATTGGTGAAATATGGTAGTGTATGGTCCCCTTACTGACGCAGGGTGGTCCATCTAGTGTACTAGTCCTCGTAGCTTCCAACATGGTAATATTGTTCTTTAATGGAATCCCGGATGGAATCCCATCTAGGGGAAACCACAAATATTGTAGATTCCTCTATGGCCCTTTTCTCATAGTAAGTGTCCCACCAGTCCTTAACATGGGGGATGACCTTGAGGAGTGAAAAAGTAATATTTTCCCTATCGGAAAACTTATGGACTGAAAAATACCCTTCGAGCATATTCAACCATTTATCTACATCATCTGCATATATCAGTCCTTCAAATAATGGAATATCAAAACTTACCTATACCTTGAAGGGGGTTGCATGGCCACTTGATGAAGATGCTTCTCATGTGGGTATCCGCTGAAGGATCTACACAAAATTGTCCATCATTTCGTTCCTTTGGCTTCCTTGAGAAACATTTTAAAAGGATCTCCCGCTCCATCATATTTATTTTCATCTCCCATGGGTTGTTGTCAGGATCGGTGCGACCGATTATTACAATGACTCGATTGGTTCGAGTCCCAACTTATTTTACCCATATCTTATCAGGGAAATGCACGAAGAAAAATAAATGAAGAGCATACCGCTTTGATACCACTTATCTGTATTTAGGACATGAACGATATGATTAATAGACTAAATATAACAAACACAGAGATATGAAGTACAACACATATATCCAGTGAAAAATATCTTCTATTGAATAAATAAAATAAGATGAAATTGTAAAAATGCAGAATTGAAACACTTGCTCGATTGGTGGTAGCTATCTCTAAGAAGGGATGAGGCTACTATGCCCATTCATCTTAGAAGAGTGATTACAGTAAGGCTCTAGAGGCCATTTTGATATTACTCATGAATTCCAAAACCATAGATGTCCAAAAACCTAACCCTAGGAGGTGGAACACCAAAATTCATGTGGGCCCCTATGGGTAAGTTGGTACCTCAACTTCTCAGGGTCATAATAGTTTCAAATGACCTCCGTTTTAGGCAGTTGATAGCCCATTGGAAAGGTATTTTAGAGCGCTACACATTACACCATCAAACTCTAACTCATTCTATAGTTTGATTGTGGCGAGACAAAAAAACCATGTTTAGGGATCCAAAACAGCCCTGTAAGTACAACAAGATGTGTTGACATGAAAACATACAAAATAATCCAGTTGGATTAGGTGAGAGGCAACTAGTATCCACCTGGAAGATGTGTAGGGATTCAGACATCCCTAGAAGTGTAGAACCCACAATTACAAATAAGTACAAAAGAACGTGCTGAACTAAAAACTAACAAGAGGAGTCAGTTGGAATAGGTGGGTGGCCACCAATATCCACCTGGATCAATCCTTCCCCCTTAGGAAGAAATGGTCTCCATTACATTGATTTCCCCAATCTAGTGAGGAAAATTCTATTGGATTTGGCCCCAGGTGAGCCACTTTCCTTGGTGTAGGAGCTTCCCTTCCTTGACAACCCGATAAATTTGGATCCTCTGCTGGAGATTCCCCTTGACCTGTGTGTCTACTATCTGATCAGTGGATTCTTGTTCCATGCAGTCAGGGTTGAGCTCTATTGGTGTTAGTTGATATGAAATCTCTGAGGTGTCCAATAATGGTGTAAAATAGGGCCAAAGGAGGTCCACATTGAACATTGGGTGCAAGCCAAGGAATGATGGAGTGTTAAGCTCAAAATCATTGTTACCCACAAACTTGGTGATGATGTAAGGCCCATAGAGAAGTGGGCATATTTTCTGATGGGGCCCTGTAATACACTCCTTTTGCAAGTGTAAATTGACCTTGTCTCCAACCGAAAATTGGTGTAGTACGCTTTGTTGATTATGGCGCTGCTTGTACTTATCTTTGGCTTTCTACCAAATCTCTTGGACCTGTTGGAGGATGTGCTAAATCCACTCAATGAATATTGTGGCTTTGTTGGTCTCAGATTAGACATTGGAAGAGTATGTCTGTGTGATTTCCATAGGTAGTGCAACATCAATGGGACCCAAGGGTTTGAATCCCATTCCCACCTGAAATGGGATATGGTCGATGGAGCTATGGAGAGGCCTGGTGTAACTGTGTTGAACAAAGAGGAGACTCTCATCCCATGTATGTGGATGATTAGAGTTGTACATGCGCAGGATGTGCATAGTCATCCAATTGACGACCTATGTTTAGTCATCTATTTGGGGGTGGAAAGCAGTGGAATTAGTGAGCTTCGTGTCCAAAAGTGACCAAAGACTAAACCAAAATGTGTTGAGGAACCTATTATCCCGATCGGAGATGATGGTTTGTGGTATCCCAAAATGGACCCACACTCATTCGAAGAAGAGCTTAGCAGTATATTCTGTTGTGATTGTTGGCACAGGGGAAGACCCAGGGTTCAACACTTCAATAACGCACCAACAAAACCCTAACTACCGATCCTTTCGACAACACCTACAAAGCAGATGAAGTCTCACTCGAGATAGAGGCAGAGGTGGTTGCAAGACTTAGGTGTCTACAACCTTAGCTAGGACACATATCTATGATTCTTACTCTTAGAAAGAACTTTTAGCATAGGTCATAAATCCATATTTAACCCTCATGGCACTCTACAGATGGCACAAAGCACCGCAAAATTCACTTAGATCTAGGTTAAGTTAGCACTTGGCAATAGAAAAATAGGTCTAGCACTAAGCACTTTCATATATGTTAGATCTACACCCACACATATAAGAAGCACAAAGAAAAGTGTATCTATCTAAGTATATCATAGAAAATCACAAAGCACAATCATATCAAGCACAATACATGGAAATAGACCAACACATTAGGTTGAAGCATCGAGCACAACACATAGAGTTACCATTGTTCACCCCCACCCTGGGGCTACGTCCACAAAGTCTTCTTCTTCTTTATTAGCTTTGGTCAATCAGGTTACAACACAGAGATCACACTTGTACTCCACATAAGACAGGAGATCTGTGTGTACCTCGCCAAATCCTCCTTCCCCAAGTAGATCTAGCACAGAGCCTTCTTACAATCTGTGCACTTACCACTTATAACTCTTGCACTCAGCTCTGCAAGTCGGTCACACAATATACACAAAGCCTTTACTAGCACTTAGATTATCTTCTCTTCTCTTACATTGCCTAGCTACTTATTTATACTTTACAAAATAGGCCTAAACATGGGTAAACCCATGGGATGACATCCCATACCCATTACATTATCCCCCAAAAACCAAAATGGACCCAAGAAAGGTGTCTATCTTCCATGATCTCCGCTTCGCATTGTGCTCCATATTTAACAAGCTGTCAAACTCCAAAAATAGTCAAATGTGACCAAGTGTTCCTCAAAACTTAGTCAAGGGCCAGCAGGCCCCCAACACTCACCTGTAACTCATCTCGAGTCACTTTGGTCTGATAAATTCCCCCTCGAATGCCTCGAGCTTGGCTCAAACTACTTCAACCTACTGCAGTGCGACAACCTCTTTCTCAGTGAACTCTTGGATCACAGGGTCATTTATTGGCCCTTCCAAGTGTTGTTTTGCGGTGATGACAACCTGTTCAAGATTAGTTCCCTAGATTTCAACTTTAGTGAATAGTTGGCATGCCTTTTCCTAGATTGGTTGAAGTCATTGGGAGACTTCCATCACTTTACTTTGCAGTGTGTGTACCTTGTGTTGGGTGGTACATTGTTCTACAAACCTCTTCATTATTTTGACTGGGGTCAAGGCCTTCAGTTGTGCCTATAGTGTGTCTACGTGCTTCTTTTATTCTTGGAGCTATGGCCAATGCCTGCAACTCTGGATTATCTATGAGGTTCTCATAAGTCTAGATGCTTCTAGCACTCAGTTGCTAGCATTCCAAGGCAAAGGTTTTTAATTGGCCAATCGCGCTATGGGAAGTTGCCTCCCTTAGATCCCTTATTTCTTAAGGAGTCTCGGGCAAGGTATGAAGTTCCAGATCTGTGATGCACTGTTGAAGTTGTTGGATTACTTATTCAATTTGTGCCACCTACTGTGGGATATGTTCTTCAATATTTACTTCTATGACTGTCACGGAGCGAAGTGCTTTGTGAACCCTTTCCTGTACTTCAAGTTTCTCTGCTAGCAACTGGTCCTTTCTCTACTGTAACTGTGCTTTTTCCTCATACCACTTCGCTTGCAGGTCAATCTTTTCCCATTCTGCCTTACTCTGTTGTTCTACAAGTGCACTATGTACTTGTATCAAAGCCTGGGTGGCTTGCACTGTGTCTTCTTGAGCTCGTCGAAGGCAAGCTTCAACTTTCTCAACGATCTAGGGTAATTGGGTGGGCTCATTCCTTATTCCTGCTGTTCCAATTATCAAGGGCGCAGTAAAAACTGCTCAGCTGGACTGGAGTGCCTACTGCACTTCTTGAAGTTCACTCTTGATTCGACTCAATACCTACTCTTGTTTCACTTCTTGATTTTTTGCAATCTTTAGTGAAGCATCATTCAGTGCAACAATTAAGAAGTCGAAGTCGTTCGGTGTGAGGCTAGTCTTAAATGTAGTCTGGGTGGCCTTAGTTTTATTTCATGATGAGGGATTTGGTGGGGTAATCCTCCTTTTCTTAGTGGGATCCTCCTCCTCTCTAGGCAGAGTAACCTCACCTTTGTTTTTCTCCACCTCTGTGCCACCTAGTTCTTCACCATCACCTCCCTGCGTAGGTGAGATCGAAGTAGTCTTCGTGGATGTGCTATGGATATCTTGAATTTCATCATCCTTCTTGGTCTTGCTTGGTCCAGGTGTATCCGACATAGCTTCAGGGCTTTCCACGTCGTAAATTTTTGCGGGGTCTGCTACAACAAGTAGGTGCATTGACCATTCCTTGGTAATCTACTCCAAGTCTTCTTTTGTCAACTTGTAGTATGACTGGAGCTGTTGTTTGTGCTCATCAGCGCATGTTGTGATATAGATGACGTGGCCATCCATGCTGAATTTTATCAAAGGTCTAAAACTATGAAGTGTGTTGGCATAGGGGCAAACCCAAGGTTCAACGCTTCAACAACGCACCAACAAAACCCTAACTACCAGACCTTTTGGCAACACCTGCAAAGCAGATGAAGTTTCACCCAAGGTAGAAGCAGGGGTGGTTGCAAGACTCAAGGGTCTGCAACCTTAGTTGGGACACAGATCTATGATTTGTACTCTTAGCAAGCACTTTTAGAATAGGCCATTCATCCATATTTAACCCTCATGGCACTCCGTAGATGGCATAGAGCACAACAACATTCACTTAGATCTAGGTTAAGTTAGCACTTAGCAATATAAAAATAGGTCTAGCACTCAACACTTTCATATATGCCAGATATACACCCACACATCTAAGAAGCACAAAGAAAAGTGGATCTATCTAAGTATATCATAGCAAAGAAAATAGCACAATCAAGCACAACACATGGAAAGAGACCAACACATTAGGTTGAAGAATCGAGCACAACACATAGAGAGTTACCCTGGTTCACCCCCACCCTGGGGCTACATCCACAAAGTCTTCTTCTTCTTTATTAGCTTTGGTCAATCAAGTTACAGGACAGATCTCACACTTGTACTCCGCATAGGACAGGAGATCTGCGCGCACCACTCTAGATCCTCCTTCCTTGAGTAGATCTAGCACAGAGCCTTCTTACAATATGTGCACTTAGAACTTACAACACTTGCACTCAACTCTGCAATTCGGTCACACAATATACACAAAGACTTTACTAAAACTAAGCTTATCTTCTCTTCTCTTACATTGCCTAGCTACTTATTTATACTTTACAAAATAGGCCTAAACATGGGTAAACCCATGGGCTGACATCCATACCCATTACATTATCCCCAAAAACCCAAAATGGACCCAAGAAAGGGGTCTAGCTTCCACAATCTCTGCTTCACGTTGCTCTCCATCTTTGACAAGTTGTCGAAGTCCAAAAATGATGAAATATGGCTAAGCGTTCCTCAAAACTTGGTCAAGGGCCAATAGTGATGTTCTTCTTCCAGGCTGTGAGGATGGCCATATTCGAAAACTAATCAATGACCACAGATACACAATTATTTCCTTTCTTGGTGGTTGGAAGGCTAGACATGTAATCCATCGAGATGCATTCCCAAGGCTTCTAGGATGTAGGAAGAGGGGTGTATAAGCCTTGCTTCTTTATGGTGGGATTTGAAATGACACAAGCAGTGCAAGATATGATATACTTTTTGACGTCCGGTCAAAGTTTTGGACAATAAAATGTTTTTTAAGAATGACCACATTTTTCTCCATGCCAAAATGTCCTGCCACCCAACTATAGTGGGCTTCCCAAATCATCTTTGCATGCTTGCTTGCAGGAACATAGATATGAACCCTATGGCATAACATCTCGTACTAAATGTAAAAATCGGTGACATTTGTGCATGTACCCAAGATTTGATAGGTGGCGGCGAAGTCAAAATCTTGTTGATAAAGTTGGGGCCGCTCAGATGCCTCATGTCCATAGGAATGGATCCCAGTGGTGAGTGCAGCTACGAGAGGTCAACTGAGGTATTCAGTGACATGATTTGTGCTCCCTATCTTATACTTGATGTTGATATGGAACTCTTGTAGGTAGGTGGACCACTTCTGATGGTAGTTGTTATGCAATTTCCCTTGTGTCTATATGAACTATAGAGGCTTATGATCAGTGTGGATGATCATCTCCTTTCCTAAAATGTAATGTTTCCATTAACGACAGGCTTGTACAATGGAATACATTTCCTTGTCATAGGTGGAGTATTTCTGGATAGTATCTGAGAGTGTATCTCTATGGTATGCCACTAGATTATCATGTCGAGTAAGAATGGAACCTACAACATAGTCTAATGCATTAGTCTCAATATTGAATGGTTAGTGCAGATCAAGCAAGGAGAGTATTGGAACTGACCACAAGTGATGCTTCATATCATTAAATGCTTGTTGTTGTTCCTTCACCCACAAAAATGTTTCCTTGCCACCTCCTTTGGTCACATGGTTGAGGGCCCATGCAATATGGGATAATCCCAATGCAAACCATCGGTGGAAATTGGCCAGTCCCAAGAAGCTCTGAAGCTCGGTTAGTGTGTTATGGTTGTCCAGTCATGGATGACTTGGATATTAGCGAGATCAACATGTACCCCATGCTCATCAATAATGTAGCCCAAATATTGGACTATGTTTATGCCAAAGGAACATTTTTCCAAGTTATCATATAGCTTGTGCTACCGTAGAGTGATCAAAACCTGTTGAATATGCCACATGTTCTCCTCCCAAGCTCTGTTGAAGATGAGGATTTCATCCAAATATACCACCACAAAAGAGTTGGTGACCAGTCTTAATACATCATCCATCAACCTCATGAAAGTGGATGGTACATTTGTTAGGCCAAAGGGCATGATCAACCATTCGAAGAGATCTTATTTATATTTTAAATTTGTCTTCCTGACATCAGTTGGTTCGATGGGAACCTGCTATTAGCCAAAATTTAGGTCAATCTTGCTAAAGAACTTTTCCCCCTTGAGTTGGTCAAGAAGGTCATCAATCCTGGGAATTGGGTACTAGTTTCTGACTGTGATTTTGTTTAATGCTTTGTAATCAATTAAGAGTTACCAGGTCCCATCCTTCTTCTGCACCAATGCAATTGGGATTTCACAAGGAGAGGAGTTGGGTTTGATGTGCCCCTTTTGAAAAAGTTCTTGGATTTGACACTTGATTTCATCATTTTCCATCAACGAGTGATGATAGACTAGTCCATTAGGTAGAGGTGAACTGGTGGTTATATCAATTCGATGCTTGATTTGGCACTGTGTCATTACCCTCGTGGGTGAGGAGAAGATGTCTTTGTACTCTTCCACGATCCCATCCACTTGCTTCTACTGCAAAGAGAGGATCTGTGTAGATGTCACAGATATGGCGATGTCCTTCTGCTTACTATGAGCACAGATCACAAATAATAAGAACTTCCTAGTCTATGAAATGACCTTTCTGCATTGCTTAGCAGAGATTAAGCAAATAGCTCTAGGAGGCGCTACCTCTGGTATCTTGTACAATTATCTACCCAAAGTAATAATAACACTATGGGGTCTAGAATCATACACAACATGAAGCTTCCACAAAGATGGTTGTCCTAAAATAACATCACAAACTTAAAGGGTAAAAATATAACACAATACCTTATCTTTGAAGGGCTTGATGTCGTAGGGCAGGCGACACTATGGGCTGACATAAAGATCTCTTCCGTGGTGAAGCCAACCGATGGTGTAGGGTTGTGGGTGCAGTGTCGTCGACAGGTCCAACCACTTGATGACCGATGCTGAGATTAGGTTCTTCTAATTACCTCTATCAACAATGAAATGAAGTGGATCCCCCTTTCACCACATCTGTGAGTGAAAGAGGCATTCCCCTTTCTCTATTTCTTCTAGTTCGCTTGGCTAGACTTTGGTGGTAGCGACAGTGGAACTAGGTTCATTATCAATAGGTTGCTTCCCTTCTTCTAGATTTGATTTGGAATCAGAGTCATTCTATAAATCAGAAGCCTTCATATTGGCCATGAGTGACTGCTTGGAGTGGAATTCTTCAGTGTTGTGCCAATGGATTTTATGGTATTCACACCATTTCCCCATGTCCTTCTTCATCTTCTCATTTCCCTTATTTTTTTTTGGCTTGGACTGGTTGTCCTGGGAGTGGACATATTTCCTATATCCCTTGCTGTGTGGTTTGGGGTTGTCTTTGCCATGCTTCGGCTATTAGGAGTTTCAGATCCAAACTTTGGCCACTTCTTCTTAAATTTATTCTCGATCTTGACAACATATTTATAAGCTGTACCCAATGAGGAGATGTCCAAAAAATCCATTTATGTTTGAATGTATCTATGCAAATAACCATGGTATTTGAGCACCAGATTTCTCTCAGAGTCTTTGATACCCAACTTGGTGCACAAGGTATGCAAAATATTGGTGAAATCTTGTACTTTCTAGTCCTTTTATTGATGCAGAGTGGTCCATCTGGTGCATTGTTCCTCATAGATTCCAATAGGGTAGTATTGTTCTTTAATGGAATCCCAGAAGGAATCCCATGTAGGGGCAATACACAATATTTCATATTTGTATATGGCCCTTTTCTCAGAGTAATTTTCCCACTAGTCCTTAACATGGGGATTGGCCTTGAGGAGTGAAAAAATAATCTTTTCCCTATCGAAAAAATTGTGAATTGAAAAATACCTTTCAAGTAGATTCAACCATTTATCTATAGCATCTACATCTATGTTAAGTACCTATACCAGATATGCAAATATAATCACCACAAATACTGAATACACAATAGATCCACAAAGCAAGATAGAAGAAGCCACACTTTATTATATCAAAACCCTTGAGGTAGGGCAACACCATACATTGGATCCTATTATGGAAGAGATCCTCTCCTGTTCACTTGCCTCTTCGAGGGGGCATCCTCCTATTGAGCTTCAACTCCAAATACAATACTTCTCTTCATGTCCCACTACATTGCTTGAACCCCTTTATATAGTTCTACCATCAGCTAAGAACATTCTAAACGAGGAATCTTCTAGAAGTAGAACCTTCTAAGAAGTCCTCTTACATTTATTATATCTAACTACCCATTTATTATGTCTAACTATCATAGTGAGCCTTATTTAATAATATAGTGGAGCTAGTACACCTTACATTGAATGGCCTCCACTATTATAACTATGGGCCCTTCGGGCCCCTCCACTATCTCTGTAGCTACCTAACATTCCATCCCCCTTATGAAATCGTTGTCCTCAATGCTTAATGTACAACCATATACCAGGGTCCCATGGTTAAGTGTGGACCATAGTGCTGAAGTAGACTAGAGAACCAGGGTCCCATGGAGAAATGGAAACAATCATGATGAAGTAGTCCAACATCGATTGTGAATTGGGGTCCCATGCCCAAGTGTTCATGTGAACTCCACACTAAATGTATCTAAACTCAAGAACCAGTTGAAAATGATACTCCAAAGATCTACATTGATCATGGAGATCAAAATATGTAGATCCCTCCATATCCCCAAAATCATGTGAATAACATACTAGAACTGAAGAATACTGAAAAATAGTGTGCATAGAAGACATTGGACTTCTCTCCATAATGTTCTCTATATGAGGTGAAGGAGAGTCATCAAATAAAAGATGGAAGTGGTTGTCATCCCAGAAATGACAACTATCCATATACCAATCATCACAATCATCCTCCAAAGCATACTGAGAATACACTTCTTGATGATATTCATTCATCATGTCCACCATAAGAAATCTCTCTTGCATGCTATCCAATGAATCTTGAATACTACATAAACTATCATTGAGGCCATTTGCAAGGTCATAGAATCTGTCATGCAATGTGCCACACCATTGAGATTTGAATGCTTCAGTAATATGTAGAATTTATTTGAGGGTTTGAGAAGAAATAGCCATCTGACCACCCTATGAAATCTGTAGTCCCGCCATCGTCACAAAAAAACCCAAAAAATAGAACAATAAATTACTGCAGAAAATCGCGACGTTTTCCAGAAAATCCTTGAAAAACTGTTAAATTTAAAATGCTCATAACTTCACTTCCCAGACACCGTTTGTTAAGAACCAAACATCAATATAGAATATAAAAACCTCAGAAAAAGTACTCAACGCCTTGAAAAAGAGATAATTTCAGATAATAAGCCTCTTCAAGGGTGTTATAACCCTAAAATGCACCATACAGGTTTATCTGGCATCAGGCCAACTCATGCCTCTTCCTAGCCAAAGCCATGCTGAGTAACTCCTCAAAAAACCACTCAAAACAAGCAACCCGCGCCCTAACTTCTCACTGGGCACGGGCATCCGCTTGCTGTCCTCTTACTGCATGCGATTATCTCCGGGCTAGCCTAAAACAGCCCGCGAGTACCTAACAATGCAAAAAATCAGGGAAGTTTCCGCCGAGACTCGGGGCTTTTTGTCAGTTAACTGAAACTCTCCGCCATGCATGGCCGA
>JZKD02S1077598.1:0-13174 GCA_000966675.3 Picea glauca
TGTGGAGGTCTTAAGGGGAAGGAGATCGATACAGAGTCTCATGATAGTAAGGGCAATAGGAAGAGAAGGAGGGTGATAAGGAGAAAAGAAGCAAAGGTAAATATGGTTGTGGGAGAAGACTTGGGGGTAGCTCAAGTTTTGGAATTCTTCGGGAAAGCTCTGATTGGAGAAAAATTTAGGAGGCATACAGCAACAGAAACACTAAATTTTTGGGTGCAACAATTCTAAAAGCCAATAATAGGATATGGTCCAATTTATTACATCATGTCCAGACGTTGGCTTAGCTTTCTCTTTGATTTTGGAATTCTTCATTTCTGTCCTTGAAGCCCTGGCATGCAGCTTCGATCCGAGAATAGAATCAGACTCCAAAATCCTGATCTAGGTCAAAGCTCCAGGGCTTCCATTGGAGTTCTGGACTGAAAAATTTCTGGAGCAGTTACGGAATGAGTTGGGTAAGCTTCTTATGGTGGATTCCTTCTTTAAAGGTAGTGTATTCAGGACAGTTGACAAATATTTTGTGGAAATCAATGTTAAGGAAGGATTTGTGGATAGTGTAGACAGGTCGCTTGGCCATATAATCCATAAACAAATACTAGATAAGATAAGATAATTGTATTAAAGTCCGACAAATGACCACTAAAGTAGGTCAATGGGACTGTTAGGTACAATGATGTCTATACAAAGCAGGAGCACTAAAACAACTCCTATATAAAATCCAGAAGCAGGAAGTAAAATAGAATAGAAGTCTAAACTAAACCCTAGAAAGCCAACTACAAAGATGGGCAGGGGATTCAAGAGAGAGATGTACAAGGTGAGTGGATCTAGAGTCTATGGTGCTAGTGGTACGAGGCTACCCTGGTCCACTGGTACCATCTCTCCTAACATCTGAGACCAAATGGAGGAAACTCAAAATAGATGTCTTCCCAGAAGAAGAATCGAAAGAGGAGCTAGACTGAGTATAGAAGGGTGGAGACAAGGGGCCTAGTAGGTAAGAGATGGCCAGGCACATCCCGGGAGTATATGAACAAAGGAAGACAGTCCATCAAAATACCAATTGACTCCAAGAGATCTAAGACCCCTACAAACCAGCAATGAGTACGACCCTAAGGGCTAGATATAGCAATGGACTCCGATGAATGATAGGCTAAGTATGGATATCAGCCCTGACCCTTCGTCAAGTAGACGAAACTCTAAATGAAATGCAAAAGTAAAACAAAGTTGAACACGATCTCAAGCCGAAAGGGTTGGGCACTGAACTCTACTATTGTCTACTTATATCTAATGATGCATTGAAGGAGAAGGGTTTGCACTCTCTTAGTCAAAGCCCAATTAGACTCTAGAAAACAAGGCCCCCAAACCTCTGAGCCATAAAATACTGTGGGCCGGTAAGGGTATCCATGAGGGACATCTTGGACAGTATGTCTTGAAAATGGTGCTGAAAGCACTGCTTCTCAAGAACTACTAAGGATCTGTAACCCTTGTTAACCCAAGGCTGAATAGCATGTCTTGGACTGAAGCGAGGCCCTGAAAATTGTACCCCCAAGTAAGTATAGAGAAGTTGAATGGAGATTGAAGAGCAGCACATTCTAACTTGAAAAAGGTGACGAAACACCAATTTTTTTCATCATTTCGCAAATCATAGGAAAAAGAAGAACACTATATGGGAAATGAAGGATGAGGAAGGGATATCGATAAGAAGTCATGGGGAGATAGCTAGAGTAAGGGTTAGGCATTTTCAACATATTATAAGGAAAGGAGCCTACTAACCATGCAAATATTGCAACATTTGTCAAACTGACTTCTTATTTTCCTAGATTTGTGACAGAACATAATGCGGACCATTTAGAGGAAGTTTCCTAGGAGGAGCTAAGGATTGTTCTATCTTCATTCAAAAAAGACAAAAGGATTGTTCTTGGTTTTTATGAGCTGGCCAAGGAAGATCTGTTAAGGGTGATTGAGGAAGTGAAAAGTTTTGGTAGAATACCAAGGTGCTTTAATTCAACATTCATTGCACTCATTCAAAAGATAGAAAAAACAAATTCTTTTGATGACTACAGACCCATCTCACTTTGCAACTGTATTTACAAAATCATAGAAAAAGTGTTAGTAGTAAGATTCAATGATATGCTCTCAAGGGTGATATCATCAGAACAGTTTGGTTTTTTGGAAGGTAGGCAAATAGATGAAGCCATTGTTCAGCATTTTAGAATATGCTACATATATACGGAATGTAATCTTATTATGACTATTAATAAAATTACGATTTTTTCTGCGAAAAAAAGATGAAGCCATTGGTTCAACACAGGAAGATCTTCACTATATGAAAAATCAAAAGAAATCAGGGATGGTGATTAAGATGGATCTGTCAAAGACCTATGGCAGAACAAATTGGTTGTACTTGAGATTAATTTTGATTCATGTTAGTTAGAATCTCTCTGTGGTCAATTGGTCCATTGGATCATGGCTTGTGTGTCATGTGAATTTTGCTTTACTGATATAAATGGGGCAGCTCCAAATTTCTTCAAGCCATTGATATGACCCCAAGGGGGATAACAACCATCTAGAGAATTGAGGCAAGGCTGTCCTTTATCCCCCTTGTTTCTCTTGGTAGTTGAAGGGTTAGGTAGTGCTGTCATGGAAGCAAAAAGGAGAGGAAGCTTACAAGGTATAAAAATAGGCTCAATCCTCTTAACCCACCTTTTATTTGTAGATGATATTTTGTTATTTTTAAATGGAAATGAGAGGGAATCCATAAAGGGTAAGAAGATACTAAATATATTCTGTATGGCCGCTGGGATGGAGGTAAATGGCCAAAAACCCTCATTCTGTTGTTGTGGGTTGAGAGAGGAAGTGGTTCAAAGATTAGTCACTATGTTTCCCCATATAATTACAAATGACTCTCAAAGGGTGGAAGATTAACTTTGGTTAACTTTGTTCCAGAAGCAATTCCCATGTATTGGCATTCACAGCATCCATTCCAAAGGAAGTATTGGAAAGATTTAGGAAAGTATGCTTCTATATGCTTATGGAGAGGAAAGCAGGTGTTGATGTTTTGTAGCTTCAGGCAGGTATTCTCACATTGGCCTTGGTGTCGGGCATGTGAGAATCTTCGTTGACACCCACATTGCATTTTCATTTTGGTGAAAACCCTTTTGGATTGGAGTTGGGGCTTGGAATTGGTGTTGGAGGCTTGTGTTGAGGCTTCACACCCACATGTGTGAATAAACAATTCTAATTTAATGTTGAGTTTAGAAGGGGTTCCTAAACTCACTCATTAGAGTCCTATATAAGGAGAGGCAATGTGAAGGACATCTCATTGTGACATTATGTAGTTAGCATAAGTGAGTGAGCACTTGTGCCAAGGAGATTGGGGTGAAAATTTCAGCAAGGAAATTCTGCACTTTGGCAAATCTGGCCTAGGGTTTCTTGGACTTTCTGATTTTTTGTTTTCAGCCAAGGAGAAAGGTCACATGTGTGATAGGAGAAAGAAAGACAGTTGCACGTGTGAGAGGAAGCTGCAGACTGCACATGTGAATCAGGCCACACGTATGAAGCCTAGTTTTTAAAAACGGACTGGGTCGTTATCAAACCGCCAAACCGGCCAAGTTGATAGGTGACTGAATCAACTCGGCCTTCAACCCGGCCCAGTGCCCGGTTTGGTATCAAACCAACCGAATTGAATCCGGTTCGATATCAAACCTATCAAACCAGTTGATTTGAATTCGGTTCCATATCAAACCGATCGATATCAAACATGAGGTTCCAGCTGGGATGAGCACAATGAAACTATTATAGCAAATAATGACAGATTTATCTAACACCATTAGCCAGTGAGCACTATGGAGACCTTGTAGAGCTCATCCTCAATGATGAATGGGCTTATCATTGGGTAAGAAGGAAGAATATGAAATTTCAAGTTTCTGGTAAAACCTGAAAATGAAATTTCAAATTTCCTCCTCAAATGAGTTGGTATGGCAATTGTCTACTTTGAACATGAGGAACAAAAGAATATCCAAGTCCAAGAACATTAATTTGCCATGTTGGCGACCATTGGAACCAAAGTCCATAATTAATCATCATAAAAACATAAAAAATTTGCAGCAGCAGAAACCATTACAGATGCAGGGGGTTGGTCATCTTTATCATTGTTAGATGGCCCTTCTCAGCCTTTGGTTTGCTGTTCAGGCTTGGGAATAGTGAATTCCCAACCATCATTACTCTGTTGTTGTTCTTCCAGAGGCTTCTCTGCTTCAGAAATTGCAAGGGCCAACATAGGAAACTTGCCATTTGGTGTCCAAGGAAGGGGCTACCTGGGCATTATGGACTGTAGAGGCCATTTAGAGCCTCACTGATTATATATTTTGTTGTTGATATGTATTGCACTCAGTGACATTTTGATATATACACCCTTACATGGTATATAGATTAGCAAACTTTGCATATTTTGTCTTTAATGGTTTGGAATCATGGTTTGAAAGCTTTAAAATAAAAAATTTCATTCAAATTTAATTATTTAATGTATTTTTTATTGAATCGAGCCGTTGAAATCAAACCGATCTGAGTCGATCCAGTTCCAGTTCGATGTCCAAGTTGATAGGTGATCGGTTCGATGTCCGGTTCCAATTTTAAAAACTATGGTGTGAATAGGTCGTACAACCACACGTGTGAGGGAAGAAAGCAAGCCACACGTGAGAATTTTTTGGGTAGTTGCAGGGCCATACAGGCTGACATCAACAGTCCATACAGTCCGTACAGCTGATGTCAACAAGTCATACAGGTTTACTGGAACAGGTTTGCAAGTAATGGAAATTTCCGTAAATTTTGCTGATTTGTAATTTTGCAAGAGGACTGATTTCTTGTCCTCAGATTTGTTGATTTTGTGAATTTGCTCAGAAAGCTGATTTTTCCCTCAGAAAATCTAAATCTGAAAAGTTTACAAAACAGAAATTTGTGTCTCTTGTGCATGGATGGTTTCTCTCTGATCTTTATGTTTCAGTTGTAATTTTCTGTCATAATTTCAGTGTAAAATTATTCAGTGATAACAGCCCTAGGGTTTACTGTTTGAAGTCACTAGGAAGTAATTTTCAGATCTGAAATTAGATTCTAAAAATTGACAGCAGGATGCACAAGGGATTCATCTGGCTAATTGGGTAGATATTGCTAAGCCAAATGACATGGGAGAGTGGGGTTTAAAGCACATACATATGTTTGGGAAATCACTTGCTGCAAAAATTTTGTGGAACTTGTTGACTAAAGACGGTCTTTGGAGAATAGTTATTGAACAGAAGTATATCGCCCCTAGATCTTTCATCAACTGGATTAGGAATCCCAGGAAGAACATAAAAAATGTGTCCAGTCAGTAGAAGGCTTTAACTTTGGCATTTCCTATTGTTGGAAATAATTTGTAATGGAGGGTTGGTAGTGTCACCCAAGTTAGACTGGGAGCTGATTCAATTCTGGGGTGTGGGAATGCAATCTATTACCTCTAGAGGACACAAGACACTTACAAGGTCAACTTTTGTATTATTTAAATCAAGCAAAGGATATTTTCACAGCATCTATCTGGTCACAAGGATGGAGATCAGCAGAGTCACTTGAGTTAGAGGGGGAAAAAAAGATATGTGGAATCTACTGATGGCATAGTTAAGAAAGAGTCACGTAAGAATTAAGGATGAGACTGACTCATTGGCATGGGCACGAGACAAGGCATCAGGGATGTATTCTGCCGGGCTTGGATACAAAGTATTGATTTCAGTTGATGAACAAGCAGAGGATTCAATTCTGGGGTGTGGGAATGCAATCCTATTACCTCTAGAAGACACGGGATACTTACAAGGTCAAGGTTTGTATTATTTAAATTAAGGAGAGGATATTTTCACAGCATCTATCTGGTCACAGAGATGGAGATCAGCAGAGTCACTTGAGTTAGAGGGGGAAAAAGAGATAAGTGGAATCTACTGATAGCAGAGTTAAGAAAGAGTCACGTAAGAATCAAGGATGAGGCTGACTCATTGGCATGGGCACAAGACAAGGCATCAGGGATGTATTCTGCTAGGATTGGATACAAAGTATAGATTTCAGTTGATGAACAAGCAGAGGCCTAGTAGTGGGAAAAAATATGGAAAATAAAAGCCCCAAAAAAACCAAGGTATTCTTATGATTGGCACTTAAAAATAGGGTACTGACATGGGATATGATTCAAAAAGGCCTAAGAGTGGCCCAAGTATATGATATTTGCGCAGTGAAGCTGAGGAAGATATTAGTCATTTGATGATTCACCGTCCTTACGCTAGTCAAATTTGGAAGGATGCTGAGAAGCTGACTGGTATCTCTAATGTCTGGAATGGTAAATCCATGGAGCAATATCTGGGAAAATGGTCTAGAAAGGAGTTAAAAGCTTTTAGAGTGGCCTTGTTTAATTCTGTGGGGTATCTGGATTTCCCGTAATGATGGCTTATTTAATGACATCCAGAAGCCAACCTTGGCTTTCAAATGTACTCACAGGTCTATCGTATATTTTAAGATTGTATAGAGGTGCTGGAGGATGGAGTGCCAAGGCAAATTAGGGATCTGTTGATAGACCTAAGACAAGACACCCACGAGGCTTCTTTGATTGAGCCAAGCAAAAGCCCCCAACAAATTACCTGCGTTCTTGGTTACTTTTTTCCAAGGGAAAAAAGTAACACACTTACATGATTACATTAAGCCTACTTTCTTGTATACAGTTACTATCTTTGTAATTATCTAACTAGAGAGAGAATATTAACAACCTATCACGTATATTTAGAATACTAAACCAGATTGTCTTGAAGAATCCAGAGACGGTCTTGTCCCAATAACTGAAGACAATTATACCTGAAGCAGCTTCATCGATTCTGAAAATGACAGACTTTTTGTGTGTGGACCTAGTTGAGCCATGTTATGATGCCTATTTTTGCTTGTATTTAAGTACGTTTAGGGGATATGAATTTAAGCTCTGTTTTCTAATATGCTCAGGACCGTAAATGGCTCATTTTTTGGGACAGAGAGGTAGATCGGCAGTAAAAAGAAGGCCACCAGGTACTTAATAACTGAAGACGTTAATATCTGGAGCAGCTTCAGTGAATCTAAAAAGGCAGATATTTTGTATCTGGGCTTAGTTGAGCCATGTTATGTGGCCTTTTTTGCTTGTGTTTAAGCAGTCTATTTTTTAATAAGTAGAAGAATTTGAAGCTAAATTTTGAGATCTGTAGACGATAGGAGGCCTCAGTGCCTCTCTTTTTTGTTTGGTGATTTTTTCATTGAAACCAAAAAAAAGGGGAAGCATAAAGAGAATGAAACCCAGATCCAGGAAAATAAGAACTCTTCACAATACATTTACAGAGCACACACGGATGCATAAAGAGAATGAAGACCAAATCTAGTAAAATAAGGACTCTTCGCAATACACTTACAGGACACACAGGGATGCATAAAGAGAATGAAATCCAGATCAGGTAACATAACACGAATCCTTGTTAGTGGGAATAACAGAAGAAAAACAATTACATACCTGTTTTTGGTTCCATGATGGCGCTGCTGCGACACGAACCACAGAAATGCTCGCTGAAGCGAAAGCCATTGCTGCCGAAATCTAAGGGAATGGAAACCAGAGAAGGGTTTTTGAAGAATCCGTCTGAATTGCTTGCTGAAAGAAATGACAAATACAGGGCTATCTTATATGGCATGGCCAGTGCTTGCATGCTCAAGAGCTCATTGTTATTACCGATCTATTCTGCTTATTTGGATAAATCTTTCAAATCCGAATTGTCATAGTTAAGAGGTAGGTTAATAGTTAGGTGATTCCATTGCATTAGTAGGGGATATGCGATTAATTTTACGTTTGCGTGGTGTCTCAAGTATTTTATCCCATATGGGCAAAGGAAAAACCTCTGCTGTGTAGGTGGGATATTCAAAGCAAGTGATCGTGCTTCCTGTCCCTTTTTAAACGGTCGCGGTTACTCGTTACAGGTTCGAATCTAACTGGAGACAGAGCGTCTCTGTTCATTTGGAAAAGTTGGGGAAATAAGCCACATGTATAAGTTTGGGTGAAAACTTCGTATCTACGTATACGATACTTGATCTTTGATATCGTTATAAGTGAAGTTGGAGTTGGTGGGATACATAAATCAGCCGAGATTCTTTTTAATTTTTGATCAAGGAAATCTTTTGATAGATTTTATATTTTTTTAAAAATATGTTAAATTAATTAATTTCTCTTAATATTTAATAAATCTAAAATTAAAATAGATTTAAAATTTTAAATTTATATAAAATAATGAAATATAACTTTTGAAATTTGAAAAATAATTAGTAATCTCTTATTATGAAAGGTGATATACATATGGTTTCTTTTTCCCCTGGATGGGGTGTTAGCGGAGCAAGTAATGCCAACCACTTGGCTAGAAGAACCCATGCATAGTGAATTCACGCCCTCCAATGCACCACATGGAGAGACGTCGGGTCACATCTCACACACTAGATGTTAATATGAAGAGGGACATCGTTAACAAGGTTCATTACATCGATTCAGTATAGATTAATGGCATTCGATCGATGTGAAGGTTGGGCATAGGTGATAAATTAATGTTGGAGAAGATCGGGCATGGTCGTACTCAACGTTGGCCTCACATGGCGATGGCTGCAATTTAGGACGATCACTCCCCTTCGGGGATGGGTAATGGCGCAATTGGTATGGCGTTCGGCAATTTAAGGTGTTGTGATGGCAAGGGTACTGCAACGCGAACCACAGTCATGCAATTAGTTTGCAATGACAGTGAGTTTAAAGCCTGGAGAAAGGCCATTACGTTATGTAGCTCTTCCAGTTTGAATAGTTTCTCTGGCTCTGGACGTGATCTTCCCTTACAAGCCTGAGAAAATTCTCTTATCTATAGTGTCGATTGCATTCTCTTGGGCATAAGGATGGTGCAAGGAAGTTCAGGACGAAGGGGTCAGCTCCAACGCATAAGATTGCCTCTTCCACAGGCCCAGCAAGAGGCTATGGCAGCAGCAAAGGTCTTCAATGTTCACACTCCCCCCGAAATTCACGCAGAACTGGAACTCATGGAGGCAAATGTTCGCCTAGAAAGAGTCACAAACCCAAACAGGGATATTGATGTCGAGGTTATTGCCTAGATCCCAGAAACGAGGTCCTCACGATCTCAAGAAACAAAATATTATTGCACCATTAATCTTTATTGGCACATTAAGGCTCTCCTGGGAAGACTCATGGCAGACAAGAACACAGGCACCAGTGAAATATTGTTGCAATTGGAATATCTCCAGCTGAAAATTAAAGCGGTGGACCAAAAAGTCTCCCTCCTTGCAGAAAAGACAGGGGGCTTGAACTTCAATGAACCAAGCGAAGGCATTCCACAGGTTCCATAGGACAATGCCCCCTCTCCTCCAACTTAATTTCTTCATGCTATGTTATTTAGTTTTATGTATTTATCATATAGGCTCTATCCAAATAGACCAGCACCAGTTAACCTACCAGTTTGTTGTAGAGAGACCTTCTAATTTTTGTTGTTGTTATCTAGTAAACATAGACAAAATGTATTTTGATAAAAGCAGGGCATTTAACCTCAAACAACAACAGTTATTCTATTGTTGGTCTAGTTTCCAAGCGGCTGACTAACCATCAAAAATATATATAGCTTCCCAAAAAACCATAAGTCATAGATAGCTTCCCAAAAAACCATAAGGTTTCTTTGGAATACCAAAAAACCATAAGGTTTCTTTGGAATATTTGTTAATTGTTTCATAATTTTACAAACCCAGTAAGTCTTGGTGAGCGTTAAAAGCCTTTTTCATAACATTGTCTTCAACGACTTCAATTCCATAGTGGCCACAAAGCACTAGAGTATTTGACACTAAGAGCGAGCAACAAAATAGTAAGTAAAAATCCCTTCATGAATTATACGTCTATGATGAATATCGTAGCGAGTCACCCTCCCCTTTAAGTTCTTTTAGTCTCAACAAGTGGCCGGACCACATTATTTATATTTTGTCTTTCAAGGTTTCCTTTACTTTTTTGCACTTACACTATAGTGATGGATTTTCCCTTGAGTGGATCCATGTGTATACGATGGAGTTGTCTAGGGCAACATGGACCTAACAAGTAGAAAGGTTCATATCTAAGGGAATAAAACTCAATTCTAGTTTAATGAAGGAGATAACCCAAGTATATGATGATGTTTTACATAACTAATTTAAAAAGAAGATAAGACATTTCATTATAATTGGGATGATGAATTTTCAACTATTATAATTGGACTATTTATTATATATTTTATGTTTTTTTATAATAGATTTTATAATTATAAAATTTCATTTCTCTTATCTTATATTGATAATATAAAATGATTCGAGAGAGTATATGAATTTTAATATATCTTTGTTACTATTCCTGTAGGGTATGGGTATGTATGGTAGGGCTTTGTAGGCTATGAGTATGTATCTGTGAAGAGGTGAACAGGGATGTTCATAAAGGTAATGACTCTATACTAACATAACGGTTGATTGGTTATGAAACAATTATATTTGTATGCTCAACATTTCCCTATCTCCATTATATAATTTATGTATGAAATAAAAATACAATAAACCTATCTTGTAACCTATTACAATAGGTTATATGATTATAAAATCTTCTTCTTTTTCATTTCAATGTAACTCAAATACTTCTATATCACCCTCTTTAAAAAAAATCCCATATAAAAAAGCATTTAAAAGTAAAATTTCCTTTATTTTCCTTTGCATTTAATTGAGGCATGTCTTGTGCTATAGGGGTTAAGTGAAAAGGTATGAAAATTTTACATGGCATGTGTGGATATGCTTTCTATCGTGTACAATGCCACATGATAAAATGATATAGAATAGAAGAGGTAAAGTTTAGATAACTTTACTTTACGCTTTAATGATAACTATCTTCATTAAGTTAAAAATAAAAATCTCATAAAATAATTTTATGTAAAATTTTATTAATTTTTCTTTATAATTTAAAGATCATAATTAAAGAACGTAGTATTTTGTTGATTGTTAGGTGATTATTCTATAAAAATATAAATATAAATTTTAAAAATTATAAAAACATAAATATAATCTAAAAATATAAAAAAAAAATCTAAAAATAATTATAAAATCGGTTTCATTAACTTTAAATTATTTAAATAGATCTAAAAATTGATTATGATATACATATTTGTAATATTTTAATATTTTGAAATTACAAAATATTTATATAAGTTATAGATTTTTTTAAAGATATAATAGCATTATATAAATGTTCCTGGATGGGGTGACATCTAGCAGCCATGTAAACTAGGAAGTTAATATCCTCAACCGCCACCTTCTTTCTTAGTCCCCTCCACATGAGTATCATGCACTTGACGGGAACGGTGGTGTGCATGTGTGAGAAGCTAGTTTTAATGGCGCACTCAAAGCGCGAGATGAATTATGCTAGGCCTGGTACAACTCGTATGAATGTTGTCAACTCGGCCTTAATGGAGCTCTCCATTATCAAGTCGACTGCAAATATGAAGTTTAGCATTCAAAATTGTCTCATTGTTCATGTTCGTGTTAAGCTCCAAACTTAGGTTTATCCCTCCCATTCTGGTTTTTATTCCTCAGAGTGTCCTCTCCTCCTCTTGACTGTCATGCTCGCCCCAACTTTCCCAATGCCTCGCGAAAGGGGAAAGCCCAAGAAAGGACCGGCCTACTATAGCTTCACGGCGTGACATCGTCATCCTAGACCCTCTGTCAAACCAATTATGCCCCCCATTTCTCATGCTCACCGTGATGTTCCTCCCTTGAACATTTCACCCAACTCCGCCCAAAATTGGTTAGACGACAACCCATGGCTTATGTTGAGGAGGAGGCCCTTAGGCTCCTCCTCTAGAACCCACAGACTCCTTCCTCTTCTCTGCCTCTGATATTTTGACTATGCCCCTCACTTATGGTCATCATTCTCGGGAGGGCGATTTTGCTCCAGACTTGGAAAGTTGCCTCGTTGAAGAAGAAATTCCTACCATAGAGCAGGAAGAAGAGGCCCCACTTGTTGATGATTCTCAACCACCTACAGCTTCAGCTCCGACGTCACCCATCACATGGCGCTTCTCATAGGAGCATCTGCAACTAATTTTTGAAATGAGACGGGATGCAACAAAGTAGATTCATTATCAGACTATCCTCTATTGATGCTTGGATGTTCTATTCGACGCCCTGTCAAGCGAGCCAGCCAAGAACAGGTGCCCAACATGATGTCAATCCTATGTGTTCGCTCCACGAGCTCCAAATGGTGATGGCCATCTGGGTTCACCCGTAATCTAATTTATTTTACTGTTATTATGTTTTTTTATTCAAAACAACCATGGTTATAGATAGGTTGTTTCATAGTTTAGGGAGTCGAGTTTGTACCAGACTTCAACAAAAACTTGACAGCATGCCACTTGTTCTGGTTTCCATATATATGACATAACATGTGGCTAGTTTTGTCATACATAGTGTTTTGATGATAATCAGGAAATGCAACTTTTTTATTAAAAAAAAAACGTTGTATAAATATTTTTAAAATACAATAATATTATAATTATAATTATATATGAATATTTTATGATATAATAATTAATGAAACGTTTTGAGGATTATAATAACTTCGTAATCACATGATAGGGAGAGTGTCCCTCAACGTTCAAATTTATTATAGACAAATAATGGATTAAGAAATGAAAGAGGGATATTAAAAAAAATAGTTGTTGTGAATAGTTTTTTATTATAATTATATAAGTGGTCTACATCAATGTTTGTTTTTTGGTTTGTGTTTTATGTTTTTACATAGTGTCATAATTGGGTTAAGAAAATTATGTATTTGTATTATTTTGTTATTTAATCTATATTTATTTTTTATTATGTTTAATTTTGTGTGTGGTTATTATTTAATTTTTAATATGCTATTGATTTAATGTTTTATTTATATGGTGTCACTTTAGTTGACAAATCATCATTTCATTTAAGGTGTTGTCTGAGCAATAACTCGGTGATTTAAGTCGTTAACACGTCACAACATAAAGAGTCAACATATCCAACTATATGGATGATCAAGTTTAACCATGTTCATTTTCAATTTGATCAACCCGATTTCAAGGATTAAGATGGT
>JZKD02S1077609.1:0-13174 GCA_000966675.3 Picea glauca
CTACAGTGTAAGGTTTCTACCAGGGTAGTATCTCACAAATAAACAGAAGAGGAAAAGGTAAGGAAATAACCGATGTAGCAGAGAATATATGTAGAATTCTGAAAATGCAGATTGGCCTTACACCCGCTGATAGCTAGTGTAGAGGAAAGACAATAAACAATTACAGAAAACCAAAATTCATTCGCTATAGTAGTGGTCGTACTAAAGTATAACGAAGCACATCAATTATGAATATGAAATGAAATTGAAATATGAAATACAAAGAGACAAACTTGTAACACAGTCTTGACGGAATCGAGACTCTTCAGATTTGCTTGTATTACTTCTCAAATGTAAAAAAATCTGTTACAATCGACACAAAAAGTTCCAGCCTTGTTTCTTCCTTTCTGTGATATATTTATACAATTTTACAAATCAAGTAGAATCTCAACAGTCACAAAAATTTGGTTACAACAGGGAGGATTGCAATCGCTCCATTCCTCCTACTCTGTCCTCATTTGGTGCCAGATGTTTGTCGTTGTGCGAGCCCGGTACAGGTGATACATCTTTCCACAAGATGAGATATTATCCGCGATGGTTCAGCTTGACAACTGGCTTCGAAGAAGTAGCATTCATGGGCTAACTGCTGTAGCTTGTCCTCCATCTGTCCATCGATGATGTCGATGGCACATAGTTGCGTGCTGGGTTTGATCATGAAATTATCAACTTGGACTATGTCCACCACAGTCGTCTGAGAGATATCGGTCGAATCTCTCTCTCCCTTTTCCTTTAGATCAAGTGAGATCTGTTCCACATTCATTTGCATCAACGTCTCGGCGTCACCTCGGCTATCAATGCCCAGTAGCTCGCCGTCTATAGAATTGAAAGCCTCCTCCAAGGAATTGGTTATATTTTGGGCTTGTTTCTTGCCTTCGGCGATGTTATGCTCCCATTCCTTTAACAGAATATTTCCTCGAGTTTGTACAGAAATGGTGAGCCTGGGAGCACCTGCCGAAACTTTGTTATTCGTGGCTATCACCGCCTCTTGGAAAGCGACCCGAGCTGCTCTGACATCCCTTTCTCTGGAAGATAGGTTCTCGGAAACCTGATTGACCAACAGATAGTTTTCCCGGATCGCTCCCACCTTGGTGAGCAAATTCTGTTGAGTCGTAGAGATTCTGCTCTGAATTTTGATTGCCTGAGATTTGAACATCCCAATGTTTATCATTCTTCTCTCGGCGATTTCTACCCGAGCCTGCAACTCTTCAATCAAACTCTTCTATTGGCTCGCCTGCATCGGACCATCCCGGACCACTAGCTGTGCTTGCTCAAGCTTAGTTTTGGGCACCTCTATTTCATTTTTATCAGCCAATCTGGCCTGCTCTATTTCCAATCTCGCCTAACCTTTAGCATTCTCCGTGGCTGAGGCCAATCTGGCTTCAAGAGTCTTGATTAGGCGATTTTTCCTCTTAAGTTGGTTCTTCAAAAGTCCGACTTAGAATTGATTTGCAGAGGCATATGCTCCCAACGTCCCTGCGATTTTAGTGGCGAATTGCTAATTCTTTTTATCTTTTCCATCGGTCATAACTTTATATTTTTTGGCAGTTGACTCTCCTTCCTGGTAGAATTCCCTCTTTACTACCGCTTTTCTCTTTTTATCAAAGAAAAACTCATTCGGAGGGAGTTCTTCTGTTCTTATGGGCCTCAACTCCTCATTGAATATCCATCCTTCTACTATACTTCCCTACGTCGACTGCAAGGGGGTGAAAGATGTGATGGGTGCTCCGATCTGTTTCGTCGATTTTCCTGGGGTATCGACCGAGTTCTGCTTCTTTGGCGGTTATGGGGTCTTTACCTCGGTCTTTGGATTCTGTTCTTTTGGCGGGTTCAGCGTCTTCTCCTCTGTTTCTAGATTCTTCATTTTCTCCTCCTTGTTCTGGTGTTTTCCCTCGTCAGGAGTTACATCTTTAGAACCTTCAGCAACCTTTTGTTTGGTCTCTGGAATACCTGGACCCTCACCGCGCAATACAGTGGGGAGACAACTACGTCGGTGTTCCTGGAATTTCAATACCTCGGCTCTATCCTCGGGTGCCAAGGATTGAATCCGGGCTATAATTTCTTCATAGGACCTCGCTCCTCGAAAAATTTCATCTGAGGGTGAATTCTCATGCTCAAATCCTTTGAGCCCACAATTAGCAAAATGGTTGCTCACGATCCTCTATGGATCGTGTTTCTTATATTCGATGGAGACCAAATTTAGGTCTTCCAGGGCTGCAGCCTCGACTTTGGCATGCTTGAAATCTAATAAAGAATAAGAATTCAAACGAATGGGGAAAGACGACCACACCTTCTTTGAGCACCCTTTAAGCTCTTTTCTCACACTGCCAATCACCGTTTGCCGGGCAACCTCGCGACAAGCCAGCTTGTCTGGAATGAACAATGGTAGCGCATGTGGGGGAACATATGCCCCATAAACTCTGAGGTATGAAAATTATGCCTCCACATACCAATCTACGATGCTGATCAGATTTGTTACTATGCTGTCCGAGATCTGGGGTGGCAGGTGGCCAAAAATGGCGACATGCAGGGGCACCATCACCCAGTTAAAAATTCCATACGCGAAATTTTCCGCTTTGTTTTCCCATAATTTTGCATGATATACATGTATGGATTCTTCTTCGACTGGAGTCCAACTCCAACCCATCAATGGAAATGGTGTCATAGAAAAAATCGCGTCCATAATGTACGCGGACATGAAGAATGACGACGCCTTCCCAGCCTTCTTCTGCTCCCGATACTCTGTGACCCGATTGGTCAAGCTATCCGAAAGCATCTTTGCCCAATCAAAGGAGCAAAGTTCCACGACCCGAAACATAAGAGGCACCCACACAAGGAAAAAATGTGATGTGTCCTCTTTCCCATATAACCGGCATGTCATCATGGCCACATATTTATACTGCGGTTCTAACGAAGCGATTGAATAAATTCCTTGGTCATTAGCTTTGAACTTTGCGGTGCGTGAAACCCAATCCTTTATCAAATTGGACATGGTTTTATCATACTATGTGCACTCCTTTTCCTTGAATTCCTCCAAGAAATCAGTGCCATATGTGTAGTCGGATGTCGTGGGTAGCTTATACATGGTTTGTAGAGGCTCAGGCCTAAAGATCCCGATGGTGACTCTCTGCTCTTCCATGATAGTCCTGGTCGGTATGTCCACATGATCCAATGCCCATCGGACCATGTCATAATATGGAAGCAACCGTGGCCTGGCTGCTACTCTGTGCATTTTGGATTGGATGACTATTTTGTACTTGGTGGTTATATCATCTCTATCGTTGTCGTCGGAGTCGTCAGAATAATCCACCAATTCTGATTGCAAGATGTCTGAAACAAATGACCAGCTAGGGACCGAGTCGACACTTCGGGGTGAAGTATCGGAGACATTATCTGAGCCTTGTCCTGAAACCTCAACATTTGCCTTTGCTGCTTTCCTCGGAGCCATGGCTGAAGCTTGCGTTTTATCTCTTCTGTGATAGAACTGCATATACATATAGAAGTCAGTTTACTCAGAAGTGATGAGCTCTGTGTGCTATGAAAATGCATTGGTTATAATGAAATGCAGCTCTTACATATATTTAAAAAATTGGTACCTTTCAAAACAAGCCTGTCCAATCGTATTTAGAAATAAATTTTTGCTGTAAAAATCAGATCTTATATTAATAGATTTACCCTATTTCCTCATTAATGTCATAAATTCTGGCGGTTTAAAAGTCAGTTGGCGTATGGAGTGAAGAGGTTTCCTCGTGAATCGTGCAAGCATCGAAACACGGGATATGTCTTGATTTAGTTTAATTAATCCAATCTCACCAACGTTAATCAATATCTCGCTACTCATTATATCGGGGATTTTCCTTTAATATTTTGACTCTACAACTCTCGAGACTGCGAGGACCCATTTTGGTTTAATTAAAGGTAATCGCGATTTGTGGCTTGATTAATTTTATAATTATCACTTTCGCCATATCGCGACTCGGAGCTTCGAAGATAAGTTTCTGGGAGATTTATATGCCGAGTTGCGAAACCGCGAGATCACGATAACATGATTCAATTAAGGGGAAGATAATCTTGTATTAAGTGATTAATTAATCATGTTATAATTACATCGTGACTTCGTGAGTCGGGGTTTAGAAGTCGTAACTTTCGAAAAAGATAGTGCCAAGTGGCGAAATGCCGAGAACAACTTTTACCACGGTTAGATTTTTGCCTTTAATCTTCGACATGGGTTATTCAAAAGGACCTCGTGTCCTCGGTTATCGGGGCTGTGATAATAAAAATTTGGATTTGGTGAACGCCGAGGCGTGAAACCCCGATGACGTCTAATCATGAGTTAAAAAAATTTACCCTGGTTATTGCCTTGAGTAAAAATTTAAAACGACTTCGCCGTTTCACGACTCGGGACGTGTGAATTCATGAGTTATAGTATCCGACCTGCGAGATCTTGAAGTAGAACAAAAAGAGGGAAAATTCTTATGAAAGGTAGGACTTGTTTCGAGCGTAGAAAAATTGTTGCTGCTCACGTGACAAAGTTTCAGAGGTCTCAATATATCGGAGGGAAAAAGAAAACCATCTTTAGATTTCAAGCATCAAAACGAAAATTGTAACGGGCTAAAAAACAAGGGTGGCTCCAAAATAGGCTCCAACTAGGGATCCCGCCTTCCTGTGAGGCGAAAAGAACAGTAGACCATGTGCCAATATTGGGTAAATGGAGTCAAAAACTCAATCAAGCGGAAAGGTTCCTAGAAGAGGATCGAAGGGGGAAAAAGACTTCGTTCTTTACCTTGAAAAGTTTTTTCAAAATTAGATACTCTTTTCATACACAGTTGTAGTCCCTTTCACAATTTTCCCTTTCCCACTACTAATTTTAGGTATGTTTTAAGACAACCGAAACAGTCCTAGGAGACTCAACAGATCTTGTGGGTCTTGGATTGCATCAAAAGAATGAGATTATATGTCTTTAATTGGGGAGTCCCGTCTGAATTTGGGATGTGGATCAGGTTTTAGAAAGCATTGGTTACCAGAGTAGAGTGATATTCATGTATAACAACCTTACATATATCTCAGACATTGCTTCACTGCCAACGAGCCTGTTCAGTACCCCGGTGAAGTTATCTGGCCCCTTTTACTGAATTTCCTTTCACCACTTCAGAATATATTTATGCATTTAAATGCTGAGATGAGGGCAATCATTTCTGAATTTCCTTTCATCGTCTCTTGGACCAGGTGGGGGCAATCATTTCTGAATTTCCTTTCACCACCTATCTTATAATTTACTTTTTTGAGCGCGAAGATGGGGGCAATCAGTTTGTCTCAGGGCTGATATCTGTGTAATATTTTGCATTAGAGGTCTGTCAACTTACTTTGATTACTCGGTACCAACCTTCCCTTGACCTTCACACCATCTTTGTTCTTAGGGAGAAAAGGAAAATAACTTTTAAAGGGCATCCCATTTGAGCAAGCTTTAATCCTCCGATACCGTAAAAAAACCTAGGAAAGTTAGGATCGCTCTAAACGCTCCTTCGCCTAGCGGGGGATTGAGTAGTTGTGAAGACCCGCTTTCCTTCCAAGATCTATTTTGAAACTTACGAGGTTTAAAACGAGAAACTTTTATCCCTCCGTATACGAGACAGAAAGATGGTGACTTTCCAAAAGGTAAGCCCGAAAACAGAAAAGATGCCAAGTAGTGATTTACTGACTGAAATACAGAGGTCACACAAATCGAGACTGACACTTGAAGATCACTTAGGGGATAATTTGTTTTGACTGACTGTTTTTAGATTCAGTGAATCATTTAAATTGTTTCGATTTTTTCAAAGATTATCAAACAATTCTGTTAACTATCAGCTTGGCTGTTATTGTGGTTTGAAAGGTGTTACCTCGATTTCTCTTTAACAGTCTTTTATAACATATCTTTTCGAGAAAGCTGATTTTTACCTTTTTCCTTTCACTTTCTTTGCGCAATATGAAACTACTTTAGGTATCACATGTTTATGCCGATTATTTCTGACATCGACCTTCAGATTACTTTTCCTTCTGGAATCCTGTAAAAAGCAAATACGAATCTTATTCGAAATGGGTCAAAAAGTTTATGAACAAAAAAGAAAATCAAAGAAATGTTTAAATGAAAACACACATATATATACACAAAAATTTATTTATTATTGAAATGTATTATTATTATTATTATTATTATTATTTTTTTTGAATCGGTGACTGTTATGTCATGTAATGCTTTAGATACCGCCCGTTGACAGGGGCGTTGAGGACTTCTCCGTCTAAATTTTCCAGTAGGAAGGAATTTTTCCCTTCTAGAGCCGAGACCCTGAATGGTCCATACCAGAGGTGGTCAAATTTACTATGCTTCACGGCTTCCTCTCTTCTTGCATCCCATCTTAGCACTAAATCACCTAGAAGGAATTCCCTGTCCTTTGCCTTGAGGTCGAACAATGCTTTCATATCATCCTGGTACTTCTGCATCTTTTCATCAACTTCAACTCTATGCTGTTTAACTTCAATCAGCTGATTAATTCTCCTGGTTACATGATTGGGTTCTTCGTTTTGATCCTACCATAACTTCATCACTGGTAACGCTAGGTTTATAGGTAGAACAACATCTGTCCCATAGACCATTTGAAATGGCGAAATGTCGATAGACCTTTTAGTGCTGATGCGGTTTGCCCATAATGCGTATTTTAAGTGCACATGCCAAGAAATTTTATTTTCATCCAGTACTTTCTTGATTATGTTCACCAGGCTCTTGTTAGATGATTCGGCCAATCCGTTCCCCTGGGGGTAATATGCTGTGGAATGGCTGAGAACGATATTATAACTCTGACAGAAACTAATCATAGCCATATATTTAAAGGCCTGGGCATTGTCGGTAACTATATTTCGGGGACAACCGAATATTGACAAGATATTGTCTTCCAAGAAATCGACTACCACTGAGTCTGTTGCCCTTTTGGTTGGAATGGCTTCCACCCACTTAGTAAAATAATCTGTAGCCATTAAGATCCACTTACGTTGAGCACTGGAATGGGGATTAATATCCCCTATGAAGTCTAGACCCCATTGTTGAAATGGAGCTTCAGCTTTGACTGGAACTAGTGGCAGTGCAGGGAGCTTCTGTTTACCAACGAATATTTGACAAGGGTTGCAGGCACACACTTTGGCATTGATGTCCGAAAAGAGTTTCGGCCAGTAGTAACCAACCCTCAAGATCTTGTAGGCTGTAGCTCTCCATGCATGATGCCTCCCACAGACTCCCTTATGAAATTCATCTATAACTCACTGGGTTTCTGATTCAACTAAACAGACTAGCAGGAACCCGAGTGGATCCTTCCAATATAGCTAACTTTTGGATATACAATATTTAACTGCATGGAGTTTTAAAGTTTTACATTTAGACGGTGATAGTTCATCTGGGCATTTTAGGTTCAGCAAGTAAAATACTATGTCTCTGTACCGGTCCGACGATAAGAACTTTTCTTCAATTTGGTTCATTTAGGTCCGTGTCTTCGTTGCTTTCCTGCAGGCAATTGATATCAAGGGCTCTGAAATTTGACTCTGCTAAGAGTTTGGCCAGGCCTTTCCCTTTTATCAATTTAGTTGGTTTAACTTCCAGATCGAATTCTTGGATTTTAGCGAGCCATCGCCCTCTTTTTCCGTCATTGTCTGGCTGTACCAATATATCTTTCACAAAACTGGAAGGCACGTACGCGATGATTTTTGAATGCAGTACATAAGTTCTGAATGCCTTTAGCGCCTTTACCATTGCGTACACCTGTTTTTCTATTATGTCATACCTCAGTTCTGCGTCTCTAAGACTCTTGCTAAAAAACACAATCGGTCGTTCGAATCCTTCTTCATCCTTTTGTAGGAGCACCGCGGCTATAGTATGTTCAGAGGAAAATGAGAAGATAAGAAAATCTTTCTGATAATCTGGGCTTGCTAACACAGGTGCCTCACTTATGACTTTTTTAATATGTGCGAATGATGCTTTGGCCTCGGTTGTCCAATTTACTCCGCTATCCTTCTTCAACATTCCTGTGATCAATTTGACAATCTCGGCGAAATTGGGGATAAACCTACGTAAAAAAATTTATTGTTCCGAAGAAAGATTGAATCTCCTTTACATTTCTCGTAATATTTATAGTTTCTATTGCTTCAATCCTCTTAGGATCAATTCTGATTCCATCTCTAGATACGATATGGCCCAAAAGCTTACCTTCCCGCATAGCGAAATGTGATTTCTTTGGGTTCAAAGATAGACCAAACCTACGGAATTTTTCGAAAGTCTGTTTCAGATGGATCAAATGTTCGTCGTCGATTTTAGAGAAAACCGTCAAATCATCGAGGTAGATGACTACGAACTTGTCTCTTTCTCCTACGAAAGCGATGTCCATAGCGCACTCGAATGTAGCCCCTGCATTCATCAAACCAACCGACATTTTGTCATACATGAATGTACCCCATGGTGTGGTGAAAGTAGTTTTTTCCCTGTCTTGTTCGTTCATGGCGATTTGATTATAACCAGAGAACCCATCTATCATAGACATTCGATTTGCTCCAACTACTTTTTCTAGCACATGGTCCATTTTGGGTAGCGGATAATTATCCTTGAGAGAAGACTTATTCAAGTTTCAGAAATCCACGCACAGTCTGATTTCTCTATTCTTTTTCCTGATTGGGACAAGGTTTTCCACCCAATCCGAGTATCTCAGAGGTATGATTATTTTCGCATCTAAAAGCTTCTTAACTTCCTTCTCAATCACGGGTAACAAAATGGGGTTAATTTGCCTAAGCTTTTGCCTAAACGGTTTGACCCCAGGCTTCAAAGGTATCTTGTGATAAATTATGGAAGTGTCATACATTCTAAGCTCGTCATAAGACCAGGGGAAAACATATTTGTACTGTTTGAGTAGGTCTCTGTACTTGACTTTTACTTTGGGAGGGAGGAGCTTGGATATCTTTACTACCCTGGATTCTTTTTCAGTTCCTATATCACAGTCCTCCACTTCTTCTGGTTTGGGCTGCAAAGTGGATTTCACAGGTACATCGTTCTGATGAAAAAGTCTTTCTAAAGGAATTAAGCCTTTCGGAATTTGGTTGCTTTTAAGGACCAACATACGATGATCCGCAATTTTTTCTTGGAAGGTTTCAGGATCTTCCCCCTCTTGCATGATCCACATCTGGTCATTTTGATTCTCTTGGTCTGGATGAGTTTCGAAGAACTCACCCACTGCTGCAAGAAATTTCTTAATTTGTTCGTCATCTTCAAAGACCTGCCAGTGTCGGATATTGTCTGGTATAGAGGGTTTGTATCTGATTTCAATGTGATATTTCAGTTTGAAGGTCGTGGGAGGAGAGAAGGTTGAAGCTGCCTTTGCCAATGCATCAACATGTAGATTCTTTGTGAGAGGGATAAAATGGACATTTACAGATGAGAAAATTTTTTCCATGAGATCCCAAGCACAATTTCTATATGTTCTTAGTTTGGGATGCTTGGCTAGGTATTGTCGGTTTATTTGTTTGACTATTAGCTCTGCATCACCATAAACTTCCAAGTTACTTATATTTAGCTTTTTGGCAGCCTCTAATCCTAAGATCAATGCCTCATATTCGCATACATTGTTAGTGTAATCTATGTCCCACTGCAGTCGGTAGGAGAAAGGAACAATGAATTTACCTTCGGGAGCCACTAAGAGCACTCCCGCACCTGCCCCCTCGGAACATAAAGCACCATCAAAATACATTTTCCAGACTCCGGTGTTACACAAATCATTTGTCAAGTGACTTCACTCTTCTTGCTTCATATCGATTTCCTCTGGAGAACCATCCAAACCATCATCAAAAGACAAGATGCAATTTCCCAGATCTTGGTCTGCAATGTAAATGGGGAAGTTATTTGGGTTTTGAGGGTCACTGACTGTATATGCTAATCTGGTTTCTCTGTACAACCGAGTGAACTGACCATCGAACATAGGGATTGTGGCATACGTCATGTACAAATGTAGAGAACCCCCCAACTTGGCTCCCCATGATCTAGATAACAACATGCCATACTTGGGGGGAATATCTGCGATAACCACATCCATCAGGATACTCTTAACTAGGACCTGCGCCACGGTGACTACCAGATATTTTATCATCCCCATACATTTAACCTTTCTCGAGTCAAAAGAGTACAGGTTTCCATAAGGTCTTGTGATCTGGAGACCCAACTTGTCCATTATAATCTTGGGCATAACATTATGGGAAGCCCCGGAGTCTAACATACAATTATGCAGCAACTGATCATATACATTCAGAGTGATATAAAAGGGAGCGATGTTGTCTTTGGACCCTTCAAAATGGGGACCAAAGGTGATGTTAGGTCTGTCATCTTCCAAGTTTATAACATCAGAATGGATTTCTAGCTCGAAGACATTGATTGCTTTGGTAATTTGCTTCCGGTAAATAGGGTTTTTCGCTAATTCTACCAAAGGGATTGGTATCTTAATTTTGTTTAACTCATTTTCAAAGCTGAAAGCTCCGCTCACCTTGTCTGCTTCCTTGGTTGAGACTTCCGCATCTTTCCTTTCAGACTTATTTGTCTGGATCGCTTTATCCCTCATAGTCCTAGTTGAAGACGTAACTTTATTTTCTGGTTCGGTTTCTGGTGTTTGAGTTTCAACCTTTTTCACCTCGGACTCCTGATTTCTTATTACTTTAGTTTTGTTGTTGGGTAATGAGGTCTCATCCGAAGGAGGCTCATAAGCTTGGCCTCTTTGAAGGATTTTCTTGGGTTGATTCGTTGAGGTGGGATTATTCTTAGATCTTAGGTTGTACTTTGGTTGAAACTAGGCCATCATTATCTCGGTTTTGGGTTGAGATTCACAGAGATTAGTGTGATCACCTTCTTCACCCTCATTTGACGATTGTGGCGTGTTTAAATATTTTTCATAGTCTTCGCGAGTCAGATATGGTTGAGTACAGTCATCACTGAAGTTCGTGACGTCATTATCCGAATCTCCGTAGTCTTGAAAATCGTTCGCTCCTATAAAATTTTCATTCTTTAAAGGAGCTTGTATCTTTTGATCTTCATTTTTTATTTGTCTTTGTTGATTAGGAGGGTTTTGATTCCTCTTGAAATCCTTTTTGGGGTAAGACCCAGCCTTGGCCTGTTCGAGTTCCATTCTGGATATTTTATTTGACAGTTCTTTGATCACTCTAGCCATATCGTCCACCCTATCATCTGAGGATCTATTGGACCCTGAAGGACCTTCTTGTTCTCTAAATCTCTTGGTCTCTCGGTTTCCAGTCTCTAATCTAGCCTTAAGTTTACCCAAATCCATCATATTGGACTCTATTTCTACCGCATCGTCCTGCATACGGTTTAAGGTGGCTCCCCTTCTCTCTCGCAAAAGTAGTGCGAAATCTAGCTCGAAAGCTCTAGTGAAAGTCACTTTGGCTGCGGGTTGGGATGGTTTAACCTCAGCTAGTATTTTATTGTATAGTTTGTTGAATCTTAGAATGAATTCCATGACTGTTTCTGAGTTCTTTTTCTTCAAAGACCCAAATTCGGTTAGATAATAGAGATGGTCTTTTTGCTCGCCCCATTGTCAGAGGAAAGCATCTTCCAAAGCGTCATATGACAGGATAGAAGCTGCGGGTAGGCTCCGAAACCAAGTTCGGACCTGACATTCAAAAGTTTGGACAAGGAGTCTCGAATATACATCCTCGTGCTTGATACCGAAGATATCAGCGAATTGGTCGAAAAAATTAATATGTTCGACCGCGGTCAGATCCCCCTCTTCGGTGAATTTCGGTAAATTTTTTATGTAATTTTCTGGGAGATCATGTAGGGGGATGGGAAATACTAATGGAGCATATCTGGCTGTGACTTTCGTGAAAAATTTGGGAGGGGGGACAGGACCCTGACCTCCACCTCCTCCTAGAGGGACTCCTCCCCCTCCCCCTCCCCCTCCTACTCCAATAAAACCTCCGCCTCCTCCTATAAACCCTCCAGCTCCTCCTCCGGTGGCTGCCATCGTTGTTTGTGGAAAGTTGTAAAGGGGATTTTGGAAAATTAGAAGGGAATATTTATTTTCTTCGTGAAGAGGAAAGTCCTATGAGGAAGGATAAGGAACGTGAGGACTCGGTTCCTTGGATTTGCAAGAGACAAAATCGGGAGAGCCAACAGGTGTGGGAATAGAGTGTGTAACACACTCTTCAGAATTTGGTGAAGTCGGGAATTTCAACCGAAGAAAATATGGTATTTCAAAAGCCGACGAACTTTCAAGAGGGCCCTTTCCTTTGTGTGCTAAGGGGACTGTTGGATGAATCTCACTCCTAACCTCAGAGGAGATTGGCATTGAATCTTTAGCGTCAAAGAGAGGGCTGAGTGAAGTTGAGGGTTCAGAAGGACTCTTAGTCTTCAGTGCTGGGGTTTTAAGTTTGTAAATTGCAGCGGTTGGCTTAAAAGAGCCTCTCACCTTTAGAATTTTTTCGGCATCGGTAACGGGCGTAATCTACTTACCATCCGGGTTTTGTCTGGTATTCCTTTGACCGGATGTCAATTTATTTCTTGTGGAGTCGCCAAGTGAAAGATAAAAATCTTAAAAGGTGTGTACTCTTTGTTCACTATCAAAGGGTAACACTTTCAATGAAAAACAATTGTCGTTTTCCCAGGGAAAAAGATTTCGTAACTTCAGTCCCCAGCAACGACGCCAGAAAGATGTTGTTCTTAAGTCTGTACTTAAGGCTTAAAAGTACAGTGTCAAGGCATCCAAAAGTGGGTAAAAGATGGAGAAGAGAGTAACGTCAACTTTCGGTAAAGGAAAATAGGGAAGGTTTCTACGTTGGCGTTGTCTAGCTTCCAACTGTTCCTGCATAGTTATATCTTGTTCAATGGCTGCCCATGAACATTCAAGTTCGGCCCGGTTAGTAGCTGGTTTAAGGATTATGTTGATTAAGTTTAAATCGATATGCGTTTGGTCTGATAGTCCGGGTTCGATATTAGGTTGTGTTGGTAAAGGGACAGTCATGGAGGAATAGTAAAAGTAGGAAAGACTTCAAAGAAAGATTAAATGCTGTCTCGATTTGGTCGAATAAAAGAGATTTTACGGTTTTATGAATAAAATAGGGATGCAAA
>JZKD02S1077653.1:494-13173 GCA_000966675.3 Picea glauca
GGTATGTGTTTACTATAGGTGGAATAGCAGTAAGTTGGATTTAAAAACTGCAAAAGGTTGTTGCACTTTCAACAATAGAGACAGAGTATGTTGCTACAACAGAGACTAGTAAAGAGATGATTTGGTTATAGAGGTTTATGGAGGAATTGGGAAAGAAGCAAGAGAATAGCAGGTTGTACTATGACAGTGAGAGTTCCATTCATCTTGCAAAGAACTCAGACTTCCATTCGAAGACTAAGAATATACAGTTGAGGTACCACTTCATATGATCCGCCTTGGAAAATGGACATTTGAATTTGGAAAAGATACACACTAGCCAGAATCTTGCAGATATGTTAACAAAGGGAGTAACCAGAGAGAAACTGAGTTCCTGCTCAGTTTCAGTTGGCCTTCAAGAATGAAGATGAAGATGAGGAATTCGCAAGCTCTAAGAAGGTTCAGATTCCATCATATACAGTAGCAGTGGAGTTGTTTATATCAATCTCCAAGTGGGAGATTGTTGGTTGTGGAGCCTGATTATCTTCTTGATTCAGAGGTCTTTTACTTTCAGCTGTGTCTATACCCCATGAAGTATTTACACCCCAAAAGTATGTACACTCTTCCATGCGGGGGAGTGTAGAGGGGGGGTACCCCCTCTATAGGGTCCAAGGCGGCTATCCCCCCAGCTGGGGGGTCTGGGGGAGGGCGGGCCCCAAAGGAAAAATTGCCTTGTAAAAGTATATTGTAATTTCATTGTAAATCTGAACCATTCATTATAAGGTCATAGATCTAACGATAGAAATTATGTTAGGGTTTTTTTCCCTAGAAGGCAACCCTCTATTATGAGGGAAATGTATTGCGGCTATGCATGATGGAGAATATTGTATTATGAGATAGGAGACTATGAGAGAAAGAAGAGGAAGTTATAGTGGGTTTGTTGTAGGTTGTATCCCTTCCTATGATGGATAATAATAAAGGAAGGACCTGACAATTTCTCTGGTGGACGTAGCCTACACTGGGTGAACCATGTAAATCTTTGTCTCTATTGTATTGTGTATCTTCTGTGTTTTGCTTCCGCATTTGTTTTATTTTATTGCTCCACGGTCCTATTTTTCTAACATAATTGAAATTTCTGTCGACTTTCTCAATATCAGAATTAAATTCAGTATTGTGTTATAAACTTGTAAAATCTTGTTAAAATTTTGGATGAGAGGTATCTTCTGAAATTTTGAATCTTGGGAATAACAACTACATAATGATTAGTTAACTAAACTGGAGACAAGTAATTTTTGATCTGTCACAATGTACAACGATAGAGAATTTATGTCGACCAATATGTTGTAGAAGGATGACAACAAACTAATTTTTAAAAATAAAACTAAATTAAATAAACTAGCAAAAGTGGCTGGAAACGAACCCTTGTTGTTCAAATTTTGTTCACCCTTATTAAAATATGACCTCATTCCTTGTCTTCAACATTGTCACTTTTGACGATTCCACATATGGAGATAATCTAATCATAGGGTGATTTATTATACCCATCAAGTTTCATTCAAAGACTTTTTCTTTAAACATGTCGCCTCCAACTTGTCACGTTAGTTAGATTATCCTTGTTTATAGAAATTCCAATTTCAAGATCGAATTTACCTTCACAATTAAGATTGTACTTTGTATTATAGTTCATTTACGTGTTAGGTTTTTGAAGTTACTAGCAGGTTTCTCATCGCTTTCTGGAATCCATATTTACCTAGTTTGGAATGGCAAATTGAAGCTTGATAGTTGGAGATGGGTTAAAGTAGGATTCATGTTATGAAGAGTCTGTCTCTTTATTCATGTCTACATTGCCACCTGAACTTCACTAAGGAAGTGTATTGCATGCACCCCTTCTAGTAGTCAACTTGGTGCTCGACACTTGGATACCCCACGAATGGACTATCACTGTGGTCACAATCTCAGTTGACCATGGTTTAAGTTGGAACATAGTTTCTCTTAGAATGAGAAAAAAAATTTGTTGTCATAAGATGACTCATTTGTAATAAGGGTTTTAAAAAATAAGTGTGAGTATTAATGTTTTGTGTTCTTTTGTTTTGTCCTTGTGTAACACATATCAACCTTGACATCTAAGAAATTGGAAATCCTTCTCTTAAGATGTTGGAAAGTATGCAAGCTTGATGTCAAGGATGCAACATAATCTTACTACGTTGAATTATGGTAACCAAAAACAATTGGAACCGAATAATTGTTGACTAACTCATTAATCTTCACAAAATCTATTATGATTATCCTCATTTGCAGCGTTCAAATATGACATGAATGTGTCATGTTTGGGACCTAGTAACTTTAATGTATGGCTAATGGGGTGGTTAAATATGATTGTTTAATTAATAGGCCTCTACCTTCTCTTGAAATTATATCAGATTGAGATTTTCAATTTACTATGGCCTCTCATGTACATGTATATTCAGGTTTTGTTCTCTAATAAAAACCCATGCTTATAATAAGGTATGAATTTCAGTAAAATTGCATTTTACTGTTGGGTTATTTTACACATATTGTTTCCTTATTGTCTTGGAAATATTTTCCCTCCCAGTCCTTGTTCGAAATGAAAACATAAGTTACTTCAATTTATACATTCTTTTGGTTTCTATTAACAATTATTTGCCATCATATGTTATATTATTATGTATTTTAGTCTGTCTGAAATACATTGCACACTTTTTCCAAATGCTCTTTTTCTATAAGACTATCGAAACATTAATCCAGAGACTTGATTTAGAAGTCGATAAAGTCATAGAATTAGAACAATTATCAAGATTATTGCAGTATCTATCTAAACTAAAGGTGGACCAAGCAAGAAATAGATATCTTAATAGTAGGATAACCTTAGGTAGTACTAGTGGTTTCAATTCCTATGAGCTTTGTGATCATAGTTGAATTCAGTGTTTCCACTTGACTAAGCTTTTTTTTGAATAAAAATTTTGAATGAAAGAAATGGAGGGTTAAATTTTAGATCGATCTCATCATAGAGAGCAATAATATTTAGGTATCCTTGGGAGAACCTAATAATTTGACATAGAGAAAATACAAATTTTATGTTGCATCGTATATTGCTACTCTTATGTTCAGTTAAACAGAGAATTGTTACTATTTTCATGTATTACTTTATGTGCAGATAGTGAGCGATTAAATTTAGTTGTGTCATGTTAAGGTAATATATATATATACCACGTTCATAGTATTCACATACTTTTTGAGGTTTAGTTCATTAGAGGGACGTTACATATGGTATCAGAGCGGGGTTCAACTCTGTTTCACTGGACCTGTTATGCCTTCCATTGTTTTATATTTAAATTATTAAATAAATATCGCTAATACAATTTGAAATTGTTTCATGCAGGTATCATGGTTAGAGGACAAAGAATGAGTAGACGTCGGGATGTGGGAGGAAGAGGAATGACTCCTCCAAGTACTTCAACACCCAAGGGATTTCCTCCACAAGGAGAAGGACAAACTACTGAGCAAGAGAAATTTGTAGTGGGTGATGTAATGGGAATGATGAGGTATTTTCAGAGGATGTCGAAGGCACTGATAAATATCCTTGATCGCGATGAGGGTAGGGAGTCTATTCCCAACGAGGGTCCGCACACCCTCATGTAGTGAGTGGTAGTGTTCATATAGAACTCGAGAAGGTAAAATTTACTGAGTTATTGGGTTCTACGGATGGTTTAGTCGTCGAAGCTTGGTTGGATAATATGTCAATGTGTTTTGCATTGTGCGATTATACCTCCAACATGAACATCTACATGGTGGTATTTCAATTGAAATGGAGTGTGCTTCTTTCATGGAAGACACTCTTATAACAATGGAACATGATCGTTGAAGATGTGTCATGGGAGTTGTTCGAGGAACTATTCTGAGAGAGGTACTTATCTAATGGGTTCAGTGAGTGTCAGTTAACGAATTCAACGCTTTATGACATGGTAGTCATACAATACCAAAGTATGAGGCCAGGTTCATGGAGTTTCTCATATATGCTCTGCATTTGAACACTGAGAAATTAAAGGTTAAAAAGTTTGTGTTTGGTCTCAAATTCAACATTTGTGCTAAGGTGAGGATCATGATGCCTCAAACTTTGCACGATACAGTACAGAAATTGTTTATCACTGAAGAAGAGTTGAAAAGTGGGGGTAATGGTAGCACTCCTTTCATATAGAACAAATATATGTCACATAGAGCGTCGCAACAACAGACACCTGTTAGGAATACTTTTGGGAACCATGATACGCCAAGAGGACATGTATTTTCTATGCCACGTAGACAAACTACCAGTCATAGGACTCTATATAGAGCACCACCACAGCAGTAACCATGTCATCCTTAGAAACAACAGATATATGTTCCATAGAACAAATCGGGGCCCCACAACCCTAGGCCAGCAGATGCTTCCTCTAGAACTAGGAGCATTGGCCCTAAGAACGGATATTGGACTTGTGGAGAGCCACACTATCAGAGAGATTGTCCTATTGAGAAGGAAATAACTATCGGATAAGCAGGACAGACGATAGTGGCAGATTTGGCAAGGCCCATAGGATTCATGCAGCAGTAAATAACCGTCAAACCGAGCATCAGTCTATGGTGCTTGAGACTTCAGGTATGATAGCATATCAACAGTTTAGTGTTTTTATATATCCAAGATCTACTGAGATTTTTATATCTAGTGTTTTGCTTAAAAGAATTAAGGTCAAGGCAGTGGAACAAGATTAGTTTAGATATGTAGAAATGGCATCTGGTGCTAAGAAAAAGGTTGTAGGCAAGGTTAAGGATTGTAACATTTACTTGGGTGATTTTGTCACAAGTGTAAACCTGTANACTCATGAAGATGAAGGAATACCTTAAACCTTTATTCTTTTGGAAGGGAATGAAGACTGATATAGTTAATTATGTGGCAATATGTCTTGAATATAAGCTAGTGAAGGTTGAACATAGACATCCAATGGGATTGTTACAACCACATGTGATTCCTGAATTGAAATGGGAAGTCGTATCGATGGAATTTATTTTTGAATTTCCACTGACAGCAAGGAGACATGATTCTATTTTGTAGTCATTGACACTTTGACAAAAAGTGCACATTTTATTCCCCTTTGTACGATGTATTAAGCGCCAGATATAGCTAGAATTTGGGTTAATGAAATTGTGATATTACATGGTGTACCAACAAAGATAATATCCGATCAAGGATCGATATTCATTGGACAATTTTGGATTTGCTTCTAAGAGGCCTTGGGAATGCAATTGAATTTTAGTATAGCATATCATCTTGAAATAAATGGATAAACTGAAAGAAAAATCAAATTCTAGAGGATATGCTTCGAATGTATGTGACGGATCAACATAAACGTTGGGAAGAATTTTTACCATTGGTAGAGTTTGCGTACAACAACAGTTATCAGAGTACGATAAAGATGGCACCTTTTGAGTTTCTATATAGGCGACGATGTAGGAAACCTTTGAGTTGGGATCCACTAGAGGATAGGGTCCTGGTGGGACTAGAAGTGATCCAAGAAATGGAAGGTCAAATTAAATCCACAAGACAAAGGATTAAAGAAGTGCAAGACCGAAAAAAGAGTTATGCATACGTGTATCGTATAGACCACAGTTATGAGCTAGGTGATAAAAAAAAATTGTGGGTAAAGCCACATAAGAGTTCAATTAAGTTTGGAAAGAGTGCTAAACTCTCTCCAAGGTTTGTTGGACCTTTCAAATTTGTAGAAAAGAAAGGACCCGTGGCTTACCAACTAACCTTACCTGATTCTTTGAGGCNTGTTTTGCTTCCGCATTTGTTTTATTTTATTGCTCCACGGTCCTATTTTTCTAACATAATTGAAATTTCTGTCGACTTTCTCAATATCAGAATTAAATTCAGTATTGTGTTATAAACTTGTAAAATCTTGTTAAAATTTTGGATGAGAGGTATCTTCTGAAATTTTGAATCTTGGGAATAACAACTACATAATGATTAGTTAACTAAACTGGAGACAAGTAATTTTTGATCTGTCACAATGTACAACGATAGAGAATTTATGTCGACCAATATGTTGTAGAAGGATGACAACAAACTAATTTTTAAAAATAAAACTAAATTAAATAAACTAGCAAAAGTGGCTGGAAACGAACCCTTGTTGTTCAAATTTTGTTCACCCTTATTAAAATATGACCTCATTCCTTGTCTTCAACATTGTCACTTTTGACGATTCCACATATGGAGATAATCTAATCATAGGGTGATTTATTATACCCATCAAGTTTCATTCAAAGACTTTTTCTTTAAACATGTCGCCTCCAACTTGTCACGTTAGTTAGATTATCCTTGTTTATAGAAATTCCAATTTCAAGATCGAATTTACCTTCACAATTAAGATTGTACTTTGTATTATAGTTCATTTACGTGTTAGGTTTTTGAAGTTACTAGCAGGTTTCTCATCGCTTTCTGGAATCCATATTTACCTAGTTTGGAATGGCAAATTGAAGCTTGATAGTTGGAGATGGGTTAAAGTAGGATTCATGTTATGAAGAGTCTGTCTCTTTATTCATGTCTACATTGCCACCTGAACTTCACTAAGGAAGTGTATTGCATGCACCCCTTCTAGTAGTCAACTTGGTGCTCGACACTTGGATACCCCACGAATGGACTATCACTGTGGTCACAATCTCAGTTGACCATGGTTTAAGTTGGAACATAGTTTCTCTTAGAATGAGAAAAAAAATTTGTTGTCATAAGATGACTCATTTGTAATAAGGGTTTTAAAAAATAAGTGTGAGTATTAATGTTTTGTGTTCTTTTGTTTTGTCCTTGTGTAACACATATCAACCTTGACATCTAAGAAATTGGAAATCCTTCTCTTAAGATGTTGGAAAGTATGCAAGCTTGATGTCAAGGATGCAACATAATCTTACTACGTTGAATTATGGTAACCAAAAACAATTGGAACCGAATAATTGTTGACTAACTCATTAATCTTCACAAAATCTATTATGATTATCCTCATTTGCAGCGTTCAAATATGACATGAATGTGTCATGTTTGGGACCTAGTAACTTTAATGTATGGCTAATGGGGTGGTTAAATATGATTGTTTAATTAATAGGCCTCTACCTTCTCTTGAAATTATATCAGATTGAGATTTTCAATTTACTATGGCCTCTCATGTACATGTATATTCAGGTTTTGTTCTCTAATAAAAACCCATGCTTATAATAAGGTATGAATTTCAGTAAAATTGCATTTTACTGTTGGGTTATTTTACACATATTGTTTCCTTATTGTCTTGGAAATATTTTCCCTCCCAGTCCTTGTTCGAAATGAAAACATAAGTTACTTCAATTTATACATTCTTTTGGTTTCTATTAACAATTATTTGCCATCATATGTTATATTATTATGTATTTTAGTCTGTCTGAAATACATTGCACACTTTTTCCAAATGCTCTTTTTCTATAAGACTATCGAAACATTAATCCAGAGACTTGATTTAGAAGTCGATAAAGTCATAGAATTAGAACAATTATCAAGATTATTGCAGTATCTATCTAAACTAAAGGTGGACCAAGCAAGAAATAGATATCTTAATAGTAGGATAACCTTAGGTAGTACTAGTGGTTTCAATTCCTATGAGCTTTGTGATCATAGTTGAATTCAGTGTTTCCACTTGACTAAGCTTTTTTTTGAATAAAAATTTTGAATGAAAGAAATGGAGGGTTAAATTTTAGATCGATCTCATCATAGAGAGCAATAATATTTAGGTATCCTTGGGAGAACCTAATAATTTGACATAGAGAAAATACAAATTTTATGTTGCATCGTATATTGCTACTCTTATGTTCAGTTAAACAGAGAATTGTTACTATTTTCATGTATTACTTTATGTGCAGATAGTGAGCGATTAAATTTAGTTGTGTCATGTTAAGGTAATATATATATATACCACGTTCATAGTATTCACATACTTTTTGAGGTTTAGTTCATTAGAGGGACGTTACATATGGTATCAGAGCGGGGTTCAACTCTGTTTCACTGGACCTGTTATGCCTTCCATTGTTTTATATTTAAATTATTAAATAAATATCGCTAATACAATTTGAAATTGTTTCATGCAGGTATCATGGTTAGAGGACAAAGAATGAGTAGACGTCGGGATGTGGGAGGAAGAGGAATGACTCCTCCAAGTACTTCAACACCCAAGGGATTTCCTCCACAAGGAGAAGGACAAACTACTGAGCAAGAGAAATTTGTAGTGGGTGATGTAATGGGAATGATGAGGTATTTTCAGAGGATGTCGAAGGCACTGATAAATATCCTTGATCGCGATGAGGGTAGGGAGTCTATTCCCAACGAGGGTCCGCACACCCTCATGTAGTGAGTGGTAGTGTTCATATAGAACTCGAGAAGGTAAAATTTACTGAGTTATTGGGTTCTACGGATGGTTTAGTCGTCGAAGCTTGGTTGGATAATATGTCAATGTGTTTTGCATTGTGCGATTATACCTCCAACATGAACATCTACATGGTGGTATTTCAATTGAAATGGAGTGTGCTTCTTTCATGGAAGACACTCTTATAACAATGGAACATGATCGTTGAAGATGTGTCATGGGAGTTGTTCGAGGAACTATTCTGAGAGAGGTACTTATCTAATGGGTTCAGTGAGTGTCAGTTAACGAATTCAACGCTTTATGACATGGTAGTCATACAATACCAAAGTATGAGGCCAGGTTCATGGAGTTTCTCATATATGCTCTGCATTTGAACACTGAGAAATTAAAGGTTAAAAAGTTTGTGTTTGGTCTCAAATTCAACATTTGTGCTAAGGTGAGGATCATGATGCCTCAAACTTTGCACGATACAGTACAGAAATTGTTTATCACTGAAGAAGAGTTGAAAAGTGGGGGTAATGGTAGCACTCCTTTCATATAGAACAAATATATGTCACATAGAGCGTCGCAACAACAGACACCTGTTAGGAATACTTTTGGGAACCATGATACGCCAAGAGGACATGTATTTTCTATGCCACGTAGACAAACTACCAGTCATAGGACTCTATATAGAGCACCACCACAGCAGTAACCATGTCATCCTTAGAAACAACAGATATATGTTCCATAGAACAAATCGGGGCCCCACAACCCTAGGCCAGCAGATGCTTCCTCTAGAACTAGGAGCATTGGCCCTAAGAACGGATATTGGACTTGTGGAGAGCCACACTATCAGAGAGATTGTCCTATTGAGAAGGAAATAACTATCGGATAAGCAGGACAGACGATAGTGGCAGATTTGGCAAGGCCCATAGGATTCATGCAGCAGTAAATAACCGTCAAACCGAGCATCAGTCTATGGTGCTTGAGACTTCAGGTATGATAGCATATCAACAGTTTAGTGTTTTTATATATCCAAGATCTACTGAGATTTTTATATCTAGTGTTTTGCTTAAAAGAATTAAGGTCAAGGCAGTGGAACAAGATTAGTTTAGATATGTAGAAATGGCATCTGGTGCTAAGAAAAAGGTTGTAGGCAAGGTTAAGGATTGTAACATTTACTTGGGTGATTTTGTCACAAGTGTAAACCTGTAWATCACAATTTTTGGATCTTGCAACATTGTGATTGGAATGGATTGGTTAGAATTACACGATGAGATACTTAATTGTAAGACAAAATGATTAAGTTTGATTGATTATTTGGGATAGAGTAGAGAAATTTTGGGAAGAAACCGAGTGTCGTTGAAATTTATTTACTCCCTATAATTATAGAAAAGCATGTGCAAAGGATGTAAGTTGTACGTTATTTTAGGACTTAATGAAAAAGGTGACGCGAAAAGATTGGAATACTTTCTAGTAGTATCGTAATTTTCTGATGCTTTTCCTGAACAACTACCAGGTTTACCGCAGGAAAGGGAATTGGAATTTACTATAGATTTGAAACCTGGAAAAGAACTAATTGCAAGAACACCATATCGGATGTGGACACTTGAATTGCAAGAGTTAAAGATGCAATTGAAGGAGTTATTAGATTTGGGACTTATACATCCAAGTGTATCACTGTGGAGTAAACCAATGATTTTTGTAAGAAAGAAGGATGGATCGTGGAGGATTTGCATTGACTATTTTCAATTAAACAAAGCCACGATCAAGAACCAGTATCCGTTACCAAGAATTGTATTTGACCAAATTAAGGGAGTGACAGTTTTTTCAAAGATTGACCTGAGCTCAAGATACCATCAGTTGCAAATTCAAGAGGAAAATATCCCTAAAACTACATTTTAAACAATATTCGGACATTATGAATTTATTGTATTACTGTTTGGATTGACAAATTCCCCCGATCTATTCATGAGTTTAATGAATGGGTTATTCCAAGAATACTTGTACAAGTTTTTACAGGTATTTATTGACAACATACTAATTTACTCTCGGACGAAAGAGGAGCATGACAAACATTTGTGATTAGTTTTGCAGTGTTTAAGAGAAAACAAGTTGTACGAAAATTTGTTGAAATGTTGGTTTTATCAGAAAAAGACTCATTATTTGGGACACATTATTTCTGGAGAAGGTATCGTTGTGGATCCAACGAAGGTAGAGGCTATTATGGAATGTCCAACACTGATGACCGTGCAAGAAGTACATAGTATTATGGGATTGGAAGGTTAATATCGACGTTTCATTGAAGGTTTTTCAAAAATAGCAAATCCAATTACGGAATTGTAGAAAAAAGAATAAGAAATTTGTATGGTCAGAGAAATGCGCATGAGCATTTCAGAAGCTTAAGGAGTTATTAACGACAACACCAATATTGAAGGTTCTAGATATGGACAAAGAATTATTGGTATGCACGGACGCATCCAAGGAAGGTTTAGGTGGAGTATTAATGCAAGATGGTCGAGTGATCGCATACATTTAAAGGAAACTAAAAAGGAATGAAGAGAATTATGCAACCCATGATTTGGAATTACTAGCAATTGTTTATGCCTTAAGAGGTTGGAGACATTATCTAATTGGATGAAAAGTCGAGTTGAAAATTGATCATAGTGGATTGCAGCACATTTTTACTTTGAGTGACTTGAACGCACGACAAAGGCGTTGTTCAGAACTGTTAATTCAGTACGAGTTTGAGATACATTAAGGGAACCATAAAAAGAGTAGCATATGAGTTGATTTAGAGACCTCGCATTTTCTCAATAATACCCCTAAAGACGAATCTTAGAGAAAATATCGCAGCATTACAGATTGATGATGACTTGTACAAGGACGTAAAAGAGAATATCAGACAAGATACCATGAGGATATCGAGGTATGAGGGTTATTATTTGGACAACGACAGACTACTAAGATATAATGGAAGAATTTATGTACCACTAAATGATGAATTGAGAACATTAATTTTAAATGAAGCTCATCGAGAAGTATATATGGATCATCCTGGACTCATAAAGATGAAGGAATACCTTAAACCTTTATTCTTTTGGAAGGGAATGAAGACTGATATAGTTAATTATGTGGAAATATGTCTTGAATGTAATCTAGTGAAGGTTGAACATAGACATCTAGTGGGATTGTTACAACCACATGTGATTCCTGAATTGAAATGGGAAGCCCTATCGATGGAATTTATTTTTGAATTTCCACTGACAGCAAGAAGACATGATTCTATTTTTGTAGTCATTGACACTTTGACAAAAAGTGCACATTTTATTCCAGTTTGTACGATGTATCAAGCGCCAGATATAGCTAGGATTTGGGTTAACAAAATTGTGATATTACATGGTGTACCAACAAAGATAATATCCGATCAAGGATCGGTATTCATTGGACAATTTTGGATTAGCTTCTAAGAGGCCTTGGGAATGCAATTGAATTTTAGTATATCATATCATCTCAAAACAAATGGATAAACTGAAAGAAAAATCAAATTCTAGAGGATATGCTTCAAATGTATGTGACGGATCAACATAAACGTTCGGAAGAATTTTTACCATTGGTAGAGTTTGCGTACAACAACAGTTATCAAAGTACGATAAAGATGGCACCTTTTCAGTTTCTATACAGACGAAAATGTAGGAAACCTTTGAGTTGGGATCGACTAGAGGATAGGGTCCTGGTGGGACTAGAAGTGATCCAAGAAATGGAAGGTCAAATTAAACCCACAAGACAAAGGATTAAAAAAGTGCAAGACCAAAAAAAGAGTTATGCAAATGCATATCGTATAGACCACAGTTATGAGGTAGGTGATAAAGTGTTTTTGTGGGTGAAGCCGCTTAAGAGTTCAATTAAGTTTGGAAAGAGTGCTAAACTCTCTCCAAGGTTTGTTGGACCTTTCAAAGTTGTAGAAAAGAAAGGACCCATGGCTTACCAACTACCCTTACCTGATTCTTTGACGCGTATGCATGATCTGTTTCATGTTTCAGTTTTATGTCATTATATTTCAGATCCATCATATGTTATTAACATGATTTCATTGTAGGTATCGGATGAGGGTGCTCTCATAGCAGAGTCGATCTGCATACTGGACCATCGCACTCGACAACCAAGGCGTCGAATAGTCGATCAAGTCAAGGTCCAGTGGGATAGTTATATTCCACATTATGTGACTTGGGAGGATGCATATGAGATGCGTCAACAGTTTCCTTATTTATTTTGATAGTTTGATA
>JZKD02S1077664.1:5906-18439 GCA_000966675.3 Picea glauca
TACTGTCATAACTGTCACCATGCTGATTTCATCCTAGATATCATATCTCAGGCCGTTGATTTACTTGGAAAATGTTTCTTCATCTCTCTCTCTCTCTCTCTCTCTCTCTCTCTCTGTCCATCCTTGATGTTCAATTTGTAGAACTCCTATGTGTACTCCTTCATAGTCATCCCTTTCTGTCTCAGGTTCTGCATCCTCCTGAACAAATTTATCTGGTAATCTTTGGGTATGAATTTCTCCTTCAACTTGGCTACCATTCTATCCCAACTCTTAATCTTTTGTTTTCCCTTTCTCCTCCTATCGACCTACAGTTCATCCCACCATAGTGCTGCATGTCCTTTGAACCTAGTGATGACATGTCTCACCTTTTTCTCCTCCTTGACATCTTCATAGTCGAAATACTTGTCCATTACTTGTATCCAATCAAGCAATTATTACGTGTCTAAATTACCTTCATACATTGGGACGTCGATCTTCGATCTTCCCCCCAACTTGATAACCGATTTTAGCAAGCGTTCTTCTGCAACATCCTCGACTACAAATTCGTCAACTTCCACTTCTTCATTTTCTGCATCGCTGACCTTTCCAGCATTAGGTGCTCTCCTTTGTGTTGTTTCCATGGCATCCATCCTTGCACACAGTTTTCTCATCTCCCTTTCCATAGCTCTATTTTCTACGAGCGACTCAACAAGTCTTCTAGGAGACATTGTGCTAATGTATCTGATACCTCTCATCGATATCAACCTACTTCTTTTTCTATAGAAATCAATTATGTATCTTCTCTGATATCACTCTAGCGCAGACCATCTTCCCCCTTTGAGACTACGTGACCTCTCGGTCTTGTATCTTCAAACTCCTGATTTGAATTGACTCTTCGGGCCTTGAACAAACCCCAAATTCACAACACACAGAGGTCCCTTTTGTGTTACTCGCAGGGTCGGACTACCCATGCCTTTTCCTTTGACGCTCCTGACAACACTCAATTTCGGGAGTACTAACTCCACGCTAGACATTTTTCTTAGGTGACGATGGGCTATGACCATGGGTCAACCCTTCGCGAATTTAGGATTCATAAATATTACAAGATCTACCTTCATCTCTTCCTGAAACGCTCTTCTATGAATTTATGGATTTTTTCCCCGTGTCTCCTACACAACCAACGATTGTGATTACTTCACAACTCCGCAAGTTCATGAATATTCCCTTTCAACACCTCCAAATTTCCTGAAATATGAAGTGCCAAATTCCATTACGAACACCCTCCATGTAGTTCTCCCAGATCTTACGGTCTAGAATTATTTTCCTCCTTCCAGAACGGATCTCGTTCATGGATTTTGGTGAAAACCTCAAGGATTATCCTCCTTGAAGATTTTCTATCCCTCTCCCTCCTGATCTTGTCTTCCTTGAGGTTCTTCGTCCCTCAAAATGATTTCTTCGACACTTAGTCAAAATCTTCGACCTGAACATGTCTTGCAACAGGTCCTATTATGCACTCAACTTCCTAGTGTATGATTTCACATTCTTTCACGACTTTTCTCCAGCTTCTTCTCCGCGACTAAAGTCACGCTACTCCTCCTGGGATTACGGTTCTGAAACTCTATCACGCACTCCTTGTAGACATATATGCACTCCTTGCATGCATAAGTTCACACTGTCTCTTCTGAGCTTTCAATTCGAAATAGACTCTCTCAACACACTCCTTGCAGACACTATGCACTCCTTGCACTCGCTCGTAGAAGAGAAACAATTGAAACTTATTTAAAATCTCACAGATTCATACATCTTGCCATGTAAATGCATATATAGATACAATAAAAATAAACAATAAAGATTTGAAAACAAAATAGAAAGTCTACCATTCACTCATTCAGATAGACGGATCAACATCATACATTTGGGACAATGTTCCTCTGTTATATTCATTCAACTGAAAATTACATGCATTTATACACTGCTTCTCGATAGCTCTCATCTCCTTGCTACAATGTCAATGGCTCTTGATAACTAGAGTGCCAACAACAACAAAAACAACAAATATCCGCTATCAGCAACCTCTTCCAGGCCACAATACAAATCTTTATACAAGAGGTGCTCTTTGAGCCTTTCCCTCCAACTACTCTATGCTATCTTATCGAATTAAAATCTTTCAACTAATTAAAATTTATTACAATAAATATCTGAGTCAGACATATAAGAGAAAAAGATCCATTCATGTACAACAAGCCTTCACATTAAAGAAAAATTACACTCCCTCATCGATCTTATGTGAGGGCTCAGCCTCCGATCATTAAAGATGCTCATAATCAAAATCTTCCCCAGATATTATATTTAATTACACCAACTTTGAAATTAAAAATAATTTAAAATACATGCTAGTGCACCCATCTGTCCTCTGCTTGTGCTTTTTTGGCGATGCTCTTGCATCACAAAGCATAATGGTACTCTAGGGAGAATGTAGAGGAAAAATTTCCTCACCTTATCTAGTAAATATTTTGGGGACCAAAAGCCTCCCTAAATGGGGAGGTATGATTTGGGTTGTATCATTATATTATTTTTCATCTATCTTGATGCTTTTAGAGTGGAAAAATTGGAGGAATCAACTTGCAAGGCTATTTTAGTGTTAGGTCCTAGTTTGGAAAATTGGGGTCCAAAACACTCCAGAGCCATTTTGAGGCAATAAATGACATTTTTTGAGGTTCCAGTGTTTGAATCCTATGCGCACACCCTTGAAAGTGTTCTAAACTTTTATACCTTTCCAACGGTGCAAACTGTGCCTTAATCAGAGCTCATATGCAGAAATTATGCCTCTCACAAGTTGACCTACCTTATTAACCACCATAGTACGGGTGGATGCCATGTCAACCTCCCCTTACTCAAATACATGGGGCTATCCACATGTGGAATTTTGAAGATATTATTGAAGGTCCAAACCTTATCACTAATTGAGGATTGAGGAAGTCAAAACCTTATCCCTAGATGACTATCAGACTATGTTAAATACCAGGAGAATAAGGGGTTTCATTCTTTAGCATTGTATTGTTCCATAATTGAGCATAGCAAATATGAGTGGTATTTGAGAGTATAATAAAGGAGGAGAGATTCTATAGCAACCATATGGGCTACAATGTCGAAGGAAACTCCACTGAGAGTTCCTCTTTCTTTGTACTTTTATTTGAAGAAAACAGAACAGAGTGACCTCTCCTTCTAGCTGAGTTTTCTCCCACATTGGGTTTCCCATGTTATATCTTATGTTTATTTGTGGATGGTGTGTGAGTATTTATTTATGTTCTCTATTTTTCACATTTCATCTATTTCATACATTGTAAGTAGAAAACTAGTAATTAAGGAATTTGAGATCTAAAGGAAATTAACCTTCACAGTAAAGATTTTAGTATTTTTGTTAGATCTGTTGTGACAAACTATCCAGTGGAATATCGACGATAACTTTTAGATCATTAAGATGGTAGGGCTAGTGCATGGATCCAAAGAAGTAAATATTTCCTATGATGAGGCCATATGGTTCATGACTCCTAAAACAAGAACCCATGTAGATAGTGAGGAAGAGATAACAACAAGTGCATGACCTATTTCCTTGCCTTTGCCTTTACCACCTTGTGGATTTTCAGTTTTCTCAGCTTTCTTCTTGATATTGTAAGGTGCATTGATATTATTCCTCTCAAGAAGGTGGGTCATATGATCAATTTTCTTCCTCATGCATGCATGTTCTTCATGATTGGGTTTCTTTCATTAAGAACATATCACCTTATCCTTCTTTGTTTTTCTAATTTTAGAGTTGGAGGACTCTGTATATTTTGGATTGCACTCCTTCTTTTGTTCTTGGTATTTCTTGCCTTTGAATTGTTGTTTAAGTTTGTGGCTAGTCTTTTTTCCCTCATTTGTAGTAAGTGCATGACCTTTGTTGTCTCCAGGGAACCCATTTTAACAAGTTTATCTTGCCCATGGGTGGGAGAGGCAACAAAATTATCCAATGAAGGCATCTTCCAAGTAGCTTCAAATGTGTTGCATAGAAAGTAGAAAAAAAATATGAGTATTTAGGACCAAGTTTGGACAGAATTCAAAGAATGAGTTTCTCTTACTTCTTGTCTATGCCACATTATTTGATTTGGCACAATACTAATTTAAAATTGGTGAATAAATCCTGGACAGTGTCAAAGCTACTCAGGCTCAAATTGATGAGCTCATTCTCCAACTGATGTCTTCGTAACACATCCTACTTCTTGAAGAGTCCTTAGAGCTTGGTCCATACTTCATTGGGTGTTTTTGTAGATTCGATGTGGAATAAGAGGTTGGGAGAAATAGAAAGACATAGAAATCCATATGATTCATTCCTTCGATTATATAATTTTTCCTTTTCAACAATGAAATTTGACTTGGTCTGAATTCCCATTGTGAAAAATTATAGGCATTTCCTCTGCAAGAGAATAACCACATGTGTCTTCCATTCATAGTAGTTCAATCCTGTGAGGATTATTTGCTGAGATTGATCCATCTTATTTGGTGTACTCTAAATTGTGTCTTCCACCTGCAAACCTGGATACTACTCCCTTATATTCCCTCAATATCTAGTAGAATGTAAGATTTGGCTGATCAACCTACACTCAACCCACAAGAGGATATTGAGAATCTAATTAAGAAGCAATACTATTAAGAATTTGAGACAAGAGAAGAATAATAATTGGATAACTGTAATTCTCATTAACCTGTCAGAAGAAAAATAATCATCCAAAGATGAAAGAATACAATACAAAGAAATTGAATGCAATATAATTGAATTAGTGCTCATGCAACTATGCTATTCTTAACTAAATGCAAAGCATGCGAGAACATGCCCTAATTAGCCAATTGCACTTTCATGAGGGAATTAACTTGGCTTTTACTAGCTAAGTGGAGTAAACTAGCTCCTAGAAAATAAGTTATACTCAAGTGCGCACTTATTCCTAGAAAGTAAGATCTAAACCGACAATGGAGGAAAGAAGCATTCCTACCCCTTGAAAAGTGGAAATTTCCTAAGATAAATCCCTATAATTAAGGGATGAAGCTCAATTTCACTCTTGGAGAGAGAAAATTATGCATGTGAGGAAAAATGATGCATGTACACCAACAAAAACACATTTAACACAAGTATTTAGGATATATACCCATTACTCCCTCAAGGATAAACACACACAATCTTTTAAGCATGCCACTAGGTGGCTGTAAGGCCGAAGTTTTATAGTGTTATCATTTTCCAAGTAGATAGAGACCAAAAATGATAGAGTGGAGAGATGAAGGAAGAAACTGAGTCATTTGAAGATGAAAATCATGGAGGATTTCATGGTCTTGTCAATGGAATAGGGATGAAAGTGGGGTGCAAGCACAATTATCCCCTTGGTCTGAATCTCCCTCATTTAGCATCAAGCGAATTGAAGGGGAACCATTCCATTCGTTCATTCATTTTTCACAGTTGACCACTATTGCAATAAGGGAATCATTATCAATATGCTAAGTTGGTGGTTTTTAATACATTCAAAAATCCATGAGAGTTAGAGAGAAACAAAGGGCTAGTTCGACCCCAAACATGGCATCGCAAATAGTTACATAGAATGTTGGATTCATTAAGGACAAGATATTTTTTAAGTGTTTGAATTTCAAGGGGAAAACATTAATTTATACATTTATCAAAATCTCTTTGTTAATTTATGAGGGAAATATACTCCATGTGTTTAACCATGGTTGTTTTATTGCAAATATGTAAAATGTATTCTTTGGTGGGGCATGGAATAATCAAGTTTAAACTTTGGTACACATAAAATGATCTATAAATGAGGGAATTATATCCCACACTCACTTCACTAACACAAATCCTCTATGGAATTTACTTTTTTTCTTTATTCCTATACCCTATACAAGGATCTCTATTCTTCTGATGGCTGCAATCCTCATTCTTGGGTGTTACTTGTATGCAAAAACCAAATACAAAATTCTATATTCATTATTCTTCGGTAGGAATGTGAGGGTTGTATGTTGGCTAGATCCAATATTAAGTGTTTTGTTGTCTTATGTAGTGTTGATTGAAAACTCATCTTTCCACCATTGACTCTATTTTTGAGATGGGTTTGATGAGATTTCCCTATTGATTATGTTTCCAAAGCCAATGATCGTCAATCTCTTCAAATGAACTATGTTGCAATAAATCAACCTTTAAAAAAACTATAAATCCCAAACAACATATTATAGAAATACAAATAGGCTAGGTCCATGCCTCTTCATTGTTGTTATCACCAGGAAAGAACACAAGGATTGGATTTGCTTCTTTTCTTCAAGGTTTGATTCTTAATGCAATTTTGAGTCACTGCTTGGTTTACTAGTTTAAGATAGCCATAATAATGCCCATCATCTAGAAGTAATCTATGCTTGGGAGTTTGGTGCCAAAGGATTAACCTATCCTTTGTGTGCTCCAACTGTAGACCTAAAACTAGACCCAGATTAATCATTACCATCTCTAAATTCCTTCTTTCATCATTCTCCCATGCAAGTTTCTCTACCAAATTCTTTGCATAACAATATTGGTTTTGTAATGAGACCTACCAAGGAATACAATTAGACCACCTTTATAAGTTTCCACTACTACCTACATATAATTTATATTTATATATGATAATAGTGTTGTTAAAGTGAAGGTAAATCAATGAGTATGGCATGAGGGTGTAAACCAAGCTAATAGAAGTTGATGGAACATTGGATTCTCATCGATGTTGATCATCATATAGTCTAACTAATTATATTTCTAGAATGGCTCGAAAAACCCACTAATTTCACTACTTTGAATGTCATTGAATGACACCAAACTCTTTCTTGGGGTCGATGTGAATCTCTTGGTCGATTTATTGGATTTCCTTCTTTTCCTGAGATCGATTGCTTACTTAAAAATTTGAATTTTTTTCTAGGATAGAACACATTCTACAACGAGTCTGTCTATTGAACTGGAAAATTGATCATTTAGCTGCAAATCAATTTATCCTTTTACCAATCAACTCAACTTAGAGACAAGTCGATTTCAATTTTGGGACAATGGAATTCTAGGTTGGTCGTCTTCTCCCCTTCATAGGTTGAATTCTCCATTGAGAAAATTGATACTATCCTACATAGATAAACTCATATTAGGTTGAATTGGTTTGTCAGTACCATCTCTTCTTCACTAGAAAATATATGTTTCATTTATTTCATTCATGCAATTCTAATTGATTCTCTATTGGTCAGTTTCGAATTGGAGTCGAGTCAACTTCCCTCTTGGAGATGCATTAGAAAGATAACCCAACACATTTTTTCCCCTCACTTACAACACATATCGCCTAATGAAAACACACATCATAAGTTGTAGGTCATTGAGAAAGAACACACAATTGGAGTGCACACCCCCCAATATCTAGGAGCGAACATATGAGTTGTAGGAGAGGTGTTCAGTCTCAGTCCTCCTTTGTTTCTATATACAAGCTTGTAAAGGGTTCCCATGACCTCACCAGTCACTAGCTTGGTGTTCTTTAGTGACATAGTTAGTAATTTAGATAATTTATTATAACAATTATTTCACAACAAATCTAGATCTCAAATTCAAGGAAGAATGGATGGTTATCATTCTATGGTTGTTGCCATTCACAATTTTTTCCAATGAAAATTATTTATGAGTGACATTAACATAATTACAATATGGAAATTTTATCATAACCAATAATGCAACTAATAGTGGCCATTAACCATGAATAAGTAGCAATGATATCACACAAAAAACTCTTCACCACAACCATGAAGAAATTTCAAAGAAAACCAAGACACAATATACACATATTTACCTTGGAAACCCAAATGGAAAAAACTAGCTTCAAGTTGTCCATGTTCAATCTATTTCAACAATATTTGATTATAATGTTTTCACGACTCTCTATGCCTCCTCCCTTTTCCGAAACACCCTTTTTGAGTGAAATTAAAGGGATAAATAGAGAGAGTTGGGGCAATGGGAAGGTTGATAAGCATGCTCTTTCACTTCCCATTCCCCAGTCTATTCTCCTCTCTGATTCTATTTTTTTAATTTTTAATTAATCCATTTTTTTCTTCTCATTTTTTCTTGTTCCTCTTTACATTGAATTGTATTTTATAATTTTACTAACCCTCAATAATTTCCAAATTAACTTGCAGGTAATGAGTCTTACACACATTCATTAGTTCAAATCAATTTTGGATCACTTTCCTCATTGATCGTATTGACGTTTAATGAATCCAAGTTTAATGTTGGTATGTGTTCAGTGTGACCCTAGCACACTATTCCATCATGTAAAAATTTGTAACATACCCAGAACAAAAACCCCAAAATGATTTGATCTGAAACGTACCCACTCCTCAGGCACATCTAAATTCTCTCTCTTGGGATGTTTCAAATTTATGATACCAATTAATTAATAAAAAATCATGAAAGAAAATATAATAACAATACATGCAATAATCAAGATTCATGCTACACTATAAAATAAATGAACAATATGCCATGCACAACATTAACTAGCAAACAAACACATTATAAATACATATCTTAGAGATAATAATTTATAGACAATGAAAGTAAATATACAAGCAGATAAAACACATGACAAAGAGCACTTATCTTTAACAAAACCAATCACCAACTCGTTGTAGACCAAATATGTTCCACGCAACCTTAGACATTGTTGTTCCAAGTCTCAAAAGTAGGTCATGCCTGATCCAGGGCTGTAAATCCATAAGGATAGGTCTTAGATCGACACTTAGCTTCTCAAACCAATCAACAATCAAGCTCTCATAGGTTTTTCAAACATACAAAAAATCCAGTTTACCACCTCTCTTCCCCTTTGTGCTGCACCACCCAAAGAGAATGAATCCCCTTCACGTCCTTGTAGTCCGTCAGGCTCTCCACCTCTTTCCATGGATCCATTTCTTATGGTAAGGAAATATCAATGATAGAAACTCTTAGGATTCTTAGCTATGGAAAGTTCTCTCTCAATACCGTTAATCTCATGTCCACATGCATCCCTCCCTTTTTGGAATAATCAATAATTAATTACATCCAACCAACCATGGTTAATTTCCTTCAAAAATTCGTTTTCCCATCCCCATGAAAAACCAAGAATGAGTAGAAGGGTGAATTAGAGAGGACAGTCTCAAAAAATTATTTTTGAGTAAGAATGAATGGCCAACCCTCAAGAAAATCAAGAACAAGGTTTAAATGTAAAAAAAAATAGTGTGGCTTTCCCCTAAGAAGCTCACATAATCCCCTCTTTCTCTCCAAAATTCCAAGGTGAGTAAAATAAAACTAATTTAAAAATGTAAAGGCTTAGCCCTTCAACTTTCCCCCTCTCTCGTGGAATCCTAGCCCCTTATAAATCTTGTCATTGTCCATCTCGTAGCTAGTGATGTATTTTATTATTAATAATGATCAAAGTATTACAATTCCTAGGCACTTTGACCCCTTTCAATTGTTCAAGCACTCCGACCTTTCGTCAAATAAAAAAAATACATTATTAATAAGGGGACTCAAAACCAGGGTATTGCATTCCACTCCCCCTTATTTTGGCACCATCGTCAGTGCATTCACAAAACATAAATCAAAATTTCAAAATTCTTCAAAAATTCGCGGGTACTCTGTTGACATGGAATCTTCATGCTCCCAAGTAGCATCTTCAAGACTGTAGCAAGTCTGCTGAAATTTTACTAGTTCTATGACTTGTTTCTGAAGCATTTTGAATTTTCTGTCTAATATGTGCATTGGACGGACCTGAAAGTCTCCTTTTGGTTCCACCTGAATCTGATTCCAATCATGTAAATTTCTGCAATATTAGCTGCTATATGAGTCATTTTTACAGGGAAAAAATGAGTAGCCTTTGTCAATTTATCAACTAATACCATTATTGAATCATGTTACCTTGCTGTCCTGTGAAACTTAGTGATAAAATCAATGGTTACCACTTCCCATTTCTTCCATGGAATCGAAAATGTATATAGCAACCCCAATGGGTGTCTATGATAAGCTTTCACTCTTTGACATTCCATGCATCTAGAAATGTAATAAATACCATCCTTATTCATCCCAGTCCAAAAGAATTGGCTTCTTACTATTGCAATTTTTTCTAGTAACTGGGGTGTACAACATATGGAACATTATGCATTTATTTTAACACCAAATTCCTAAGTTCTCTAGAACTAGGAAGATAAATTCTATTTTTATGCATAACTAATCCATCTTCCTTCATCTCATACTCTTTAATTTTCTGATGTACCTTTTCCTACTGTAAACCTTCTTTTACATGTAGGTAGTGTTGGTATGTAACATCAATATTTAAAATTCTTCTATTTAAATATGAATTATGCATACTAATGGTTGTAGCATGCATGAAATGTACTCTTCTGCTGAGTGCATCGACAACTTTATTTTATTTTCCTTTGATATGCTTGATGTCAAAGTCATACTCACTTAAAAATTCTAACTATATTATCTTCGTGGCATTTAAATTTGGTTTATCAATAATATATTTCAGACCATTATGGTTTTTTCATAATTCAAATCTCTTCCCCATGAGATAATACCTCCACATATTCAATGCATGATCTATGGAAGCAAGCTCCAAATCACATGTGGCATAATTCCTCTCATGTTATTTAAGCTTTCTAGACTCATAACTAATGACATTTCCATTTTGAGTAAGGAATCCACCCATTCCTTTTTTTCATGCATCTGTACATACCACACAATTCTCATTTGGATCAACAATCTTTAAAATAGGTGCACTAGCAAGTGATTCTTTTAACAAATTAAAATTCTCTTCACACTTTGCTGTCCATTCAAATTTAATTCCCTTCTTTTGTAAATAAGTGATGGGATGAACAATCTTAAAGAACCCTTATATAAACCTTCTATAGTATCCGACTAATCCCATAAAATATCTGACTTCTGAAACATTCCTTTGTGAAATCCATCCTCTAATGGATTCAATATTCTCTGGATCCATTGCTATTCCTTGTTCTGAAATAATGTGCTCCAAATATTGGATCTATTCTTGGTAAAATGAACACTTGCTTAACTTGGAATAAATCTGATGTTCCATTAGTACTTGCATTACCAACCTCAAATGATGCTCATGTTCTTCCTCGGGCTTAGAATATATAAGTATGTCATCCAATAACACAATGGAAAACTTGTCTAGATAATTTCTAAATAGGCCATTCTTTAGGCACATAAAGACATTGGTGCATTGGTCATTCCATATGACACCACTACAAATTCATAATGTCCATACCTAGTTCTAAAGGCTATCTTATTGATGTATTCTTTCTTGGTTCTTACCCGATGGTATCCTGATCTCAAATATATCTTTGAAAATATCTTTGCTCCTCTTAGATAATAAAAGAGGTAATCAATTGTGGGTAAAGGGTATTTTTTCTTCACATTGGATTTTTTCAGTTGTTTAAAGTCAATACAAATCCTCAATGTTCCATCCTTGTTTTTAACAAAGAGTATTGGTGCTCCCCAAGATGAAATGCTTGGGCATATGTACCCTTTCTTCAACAATTCTCCAAATACATTTGTAATTATTTTAATTCTGGTGTACTCATTATGTAAGGAGTTTTTGATACTGGGGCAACTCCTGGTACTAAATAAATAGAGAAATATATCTCTCTTTTGTGGTAATCCTGGAATTTCTTTGATTACATCTTCAAATTCTTGCAATACCGAAAAATATTCAAGGCTTGGCCCTTTGGCATTTTATGGCTCCTCCACATGATCTGCATACAATTGAAAACCCTTCCTAAAACATCTCTTCAACTATAAGTTTGAAATATCCCTTATATAAATGGGTCTTGGAATTCCTTTCACAGTGCTCTCCTTTACTTCTTCATCAAGACATGAAAATGTCTTGTTATGACAATCTAGGACAACATGATGTTTTTCCAACCAATCCATTCCAATTAGGATATCATAAGAGCCTATTGGAATGATATTTAGATAAACGTTAATAATCACTCCATTCTGACTTATTGGGCAACCTATAACAATATCATTGATCCTTCTTTTGGTTTTAGTGGCTAACTGAACCAAACTTGATTTTTCCATCTTACTTTCCTCCAAGTGCAATCTGTCCACTATTTCAGGATCAATGTAACAATGGATTACTATTGAATAAATTAAAATAACAACATGATGATCAATGATCTTACCTTCCACTTCAATCATATGGGATTGGTGTTCTTGTTGTTGATGTTCTAAGGATGCACATATTCTTGGAATATTTCTTCTCATATCTTCTACTTGTTAGGACCACATATTGTACCCTTTTTGCCCATACTTTTTGCTATTATTTTACCCTTCATCACCTGCATTTTGACTTATACTATTATTTCATCTAATCATTCCAAGGTATACAACGTCCTTTCTCATTACTTTATGCTTAATCCGTTTTGCATAATACTTTACATTACTTTTGAACCTAACCATTGATTAGAAGTGCAGA
>JZKD02S1077664.1:50191-76153 GCA_000966675.3 Picea glauca
TGTTTTAGTTTTTTTTTAATAATTTTTTTCCTTTTAATTAATTAGATTTTTTTCTTCTTTTTTATAATTTTATTTGCAATAGTGCCAGTTTTTTAGGTATTGGTATGAAAAAAGTTGCAATTTTAAGTTTCAAAAAATGAAATAATTTTTGGAAATTTTTGCTTCAAATTTTTTGCAATAATATTTGCTTCAAAATTTTTGGAAATTTTTGGATCTGAAGGTAAGAGGTCAGATAAGTGGAAATTTTTGCTTCGAAAGTATGACTCTAGGTCTGTTTGATAGATCTTGTCCTAGTCTGAAAGCTAGGGCATAGTTAGAAGAAATAATTGATCTGAATAAATTTGATAGAAATAGAGAAAAATATGTTATTCCTATGCATAGAAAGAATTTTTAGACTAATAAGTGGATGTAGGAACCTAGAAAGATTTTTTGCAGATTGCAGGTCAGACACTGTGATCCCAATGCGTAGTACAAGAAAGGTTGGGGATCGTTTAAAAGAAAGAGAGGATTGACACTGTGTTACAATTGCAGAAGGTCGGGACATCTTGCTAAAGAATGCCCTGGTGCATGTCCTATTTGTCTTTGTTGTAAAGCTATTGGTCATGAGGTTGAGGATTGTCCAAGAATGGTTGCTAAAGTTGAAAATATGAACATGAGACAAGAAAACTATAAAGAAGGTCAAGAGACTAAGGATATGTTGGAAAACGAGAAAGATAAAGAATCAGAGAAAGCTCAAACTATGTTAAAAGAAGTAATGGATGATCACATAGACATCAGTTTACCATAGATCCCTAAAGAAAAACAATGCATAGTCACAATAATAGAAGACTTCGACATAGACTGTGTATTGGATGAAGAAACACATGTGAACATTATGCCAGAAATCACTTGGGAAATTTTGGGAAAGCCTGCTATGATACCTTCATTGGGAACGATAGGTTTGTTTAAAGGAAAGATGATAACCTTATGTCGAAGAGTTACTAATATACCTATGATTTATCATCAAACATCAACAGAAGAGGACTTTGAAGTTATTAGGTTTGTTGAGAACAACGCCCCCTTTCCACTTTTATTAGGAAAGAATTGGATTGAGAAGGATCAGATAGAAGGAAAGCAGAGGAGGAAGCTACTGGACAAAAAAAGCAAGAATTAAGGGACCTCATAACCAAAAGAATAGAGCGACTAATAGAAGAACAAGAGGATAATTCAAAGCAACAGAGGGCAAGAGAAATTGCTATCGAAGTTGAAAGAATGCAAGAAGACTTGAAGAACCTGCCCATGCAAGAAAGAAGAATACCTACCATGGAGCTAATGAAAGAAGAGGTATTACCTTCAAACACTTTGAAAGAACATCAACAGTGTGAAGTCACTTTACTAAGAGTAGATAAGAATAAGAATGGAAAGATGAATCTAGATACTTAGACCATAGGAAAGAAGGCAAGGAAGCTCAGAGAGAAGAAAGCCAAGTCAAAAAAACTATAGAAAGTTCCAGAAAAGAATTCGCTGGAGGTAGATCTGCAGAAGTTGAACCTTGCCAGAATAGCAGAACCACACAGAATGGGACTTCGCCATGGAAAAACTATATGACCGTTGGAGGTTCCCCGACTGTTAGAATAACACTACGAAACGTCTAGAAACACAGTTATTGGAGGTGCCCCGACCGTTAGAATAACGCTCCAGAACGACTAGAAACACAGTTATTGATTGGTTAAAGAAGCAGTGACTAAAGCACTTCGCTCTGTTTCGATCTTGGCACAGGAGGAAGAAGAGTCAGCCGAGAGAAAAGTAGGGAATCTTGCTGATTCCATTCAACAACTTAAAGCAAGAGTAACATAGTTAAAACTTTAAGCAGTTTTGAGCACTCTGCAAGAAGTGCACGACCAGAGGGAAGAAATCACTAAAAGTACAGTTGGAAGGATCAGGACCCTCACCTTAGAATGTAAGCAGTTGAGTGACCAAAGTGCACAGACCTATGAGTGCCTTGCAGAATATCCAGAGCTGAGGACACTGGAAGCACAACTACAGGAGGTGAAGTAGCAAGCACTGACAGTTCAAGCATAGACGAAGATTCTCACTGCAGTTGAGAAAATGAAGATATCACATGAACAATGCACAGTCTAGCAGCATGTTACTGCCATCCAGAGTAGAGTCATGGAGGTTACACAAAGACTACAACTGGTGTAGGACGAAGCTTGCATGCTTTTTGAAGAGATTGAGGGACAAGGCTCACAGCTGGACCAGATGGTCACGATAGTGGAACAACGCCTGGAAGGGCCTGTTACAAAACAAGTGATTTAGGAGTTCGCCAAGCAGGAGGCTCTGACAAAGCAACAAGTTGAGGAAGATTGAGCTAAGCTTGAAGCCTTTGAAGCAACATTGCCCAGATCTGAGTGACTCGGGACAAGTCACATGTGAGTGTTGGGGGCCTGTTGGCCTTTGACTAAGTTTTGAGGAAACATTGGTCGTGTTTGACCACTTTTGGGACTTCGACATGCTAGTCAAAGATGGTGCACCCAGGCAGAGATGAGATCATGAAATCTCACGTATTTTGCAGGCTTGTGGACCCAACAAAGGGTTTTAGGGTTTATGTATTGGGTTATGGGATGTCGGCCCATGGGTTTACCCATGTTTAGGCCTTTTTGTAAATGTATAAATAAGTAGCTAAGCAATGTAAGAGGGACAATGTGTTTGGCTATGTGCACAATATGTTAATGTTGGCTTAGTGCAAGAGATTGGAAGTTGCTTTGTGCAATTCGGCTGTGTAAAGTAAGGCTTTGTGCTATTAAGGAGTTGGCTCTGTGCCTTGACTAGGTTTTGGGAAGGTGGATCTAGTGCGCTATGTGCAAATCACCTGTCCACTTTGGAGTTAGGCTCTATGGCTTTGTGCACAAGAGTAGATGAATGTAAAAAGATCGAAGACTAATAAAGAAGAAGAAGAATTTGGTGGACGTAGCCCTACACTGGGGTGAACCACGCATATCCTGTGTCTTGATATGATTTGTGCGATGTTGCTTATGTGATTTATGCTTAGTGTTGTTATAATGAATGCATATAATGTTGTAGCTTAGTGCTTAATGATGTTAAAGATAAATGAATGCTAGATCTGAGTCAATGCTATGTGTTAAGAGGTTTTAAGGGTTTGATCTTGATTATTACTGCGTTGTTCTGTACTTAGGGTTTGATCTGCGACGTGAATAAGATTCATGAACTAATGCATATTGTTGGATAAGTTCTTTGTTAAGTGTTATAATCATAGATCTGTGTCCCATCTTGGTTGTAGACACATGAGTCTTGCAACCCCCCCTGCCTCTACCTCAGGTGAGAATTCATCTTCTTTGCAGGTGTTGTCGAAAGGGCCGGTAGTTAGGGTTTTGTTAGTGTGATGTTGAAGCGTTGAACCTTGGGTCTGCCCCTGTGTCAACAGGGCATTTCTAGGGCTATCTTGGCTGAAAGAACCTTCACTCCTCCAAGTACATGTTTTGAAGGTAGCCATAACTTCCCCAACCACCTGATCTGATGCCATGAACATGTTTCTTGTGAACAATCGAACATGGTACTACAAGAACAATCGAACATGGTACTACAAATAGGTTGGTAATTCGAGGTCATGAAAGTGTAGGTTACAAAGGAGGTTAAAAAGGAGGTACGAGTGTCGCAAGCATACTATTTCCAGACACAAGGAACACACTAATTCTCAGAGAAAGGAGACATGTGCAGGAAAAGGACACTCAGGGATAATTCCTCCATGGGTCAAGGTGTCAGGTCGCAGAGACAAAGTGATACAAGGCTTGCGTATAAGGAATGATTCAAAGGTTCATTTGAGAGCAACATGGAGCCAGAATTAGGCCAAAGACGCGGAGATGCAAATGCGATTAGCAAGACACAATGAAACCCCCTTCATTGTATTTTTAACGAGCCTAGAGAAGGTAAGCTCGGTAGTTTTTTCACATTTAGAGAGTCTGAAAAAACGTAAAAGAAGACTACATTGGGGTACCTTTTTCATAAATAGTCTAGTTAGCTCGAAAAAGGGGTAAAATAGCATCTAAAAGACGTCTATTAAAAACCATTTTAACGAGTGTGACACAGACAAGATCACTCGACAATCTTTTCAATTTTAAGGAGTCTGAAAAGAGCTTAACTATGGACTCACAACCTTTTTCTGGATTTAGTCTCCTCAGCCTGAAAAAGTATAAAATTTACTAAGGAGAACTCTCCCGGTGAGATGAATCTCCCGAGGTGTACCTTTTTCCTCTTTAATATACAAGTTGGAAAAGGGGTAAACTCATGCCAGTATATGTTCTTCTGTACCAATTTAACGAGCGTGAAGGAACAAGGTCACTCAGCGATATTTTCTATTTTAAGGAGTCTGAAAATAGCTTAAATATGGACTCCGTAGGGGATGTTCTTTTGGACCAATTTAACGAGTGTGAAAGAACAAGGTCACTCGACGATCTTTTCAATTTTAGGGAGTCTGAAAAGAGCTTAACTATGGACTTTGTGGGGGATCCTTTTTTGTAAATTTAGTCCCTCATGCCCAAAAAAGGATTAAACTTATACCTGAGAATACTCTTCTCTAGCGAACCAAAGTTCCTAGAGTATAACTTTGTTCATAAAATTGACCGTCCAGATTGAAAAAGGGGTAAACTACTGCTGGAAAAACATGCCTTCAAGTTTTAGTTTGGCAAGCGTGAAGGGAAACAAGATCGCTCGACAATCTTTTCATGTTTAGAGAGTTTGAAAAGGGCTTAAAGAAGACTCTAGGGGGCTACGTTTCTCAAGTAATCCCGACGAGATCACTTGTACCAAGAGGGAGAAGTAAGGGCTCCCATGCCCCCATTGGATAAACTAATGGATCAATTGCCGAGACTATGTCTCGAGAAGGAAAACATGAGTGAACAAGGTCTTTCTCTGAAGCAATTGAACATCGATGATAAAACACTACATAAATAACCCGTGGCGGGGTAGAGTCTACCCGAACACTAGGAACATACAAAGGGGAAGCCTAAACTAATACTGAATTAGGATGGTGATTATCAGATGCCAACTGGTCGATAGTGACAATTCTTCCATTATGAGGGAAATGCCTCACCCGGAAGAGCGTAGACACCACAACATTCATAGCATACATAATCACGCCCAAGAAGCATATTGAAATCTAACGGGCCTTGCACCACTATAACATCGACAAGGACAATCCTCCCACCTAATGAGATAGGCAACTGAGGAAGAACCCCCAAATATTCACTAGGACGTCTGTCAAAATCCAACATCTCATGCAAAGTAGACACAAGCTCGGGAGATTCCAAGACTTTCCAAATCGGGGAGGATAAAATACTTGCGGAGGCTCCTTCATCCACAATACATCGATAAATGTTTGTGGAATTAACTTCAAACCTTATTTGAAAAGGTGCAGAAGAAGGAAGACGAGGCTTAAAATATCATTCCGATCAAAGGAAACCATCCTAGGGCTTGGAGGGGGTGTGCTTGAAATGAGTGGAATGCCCCCTTGTTCTGAAAGTACTAAATTGGAAATGATAAAAACATAGTGAGTAGACACATCACTCTCTAAGAGAAGAGTGGGATCAACCAAATATTGCATCAGCGTGACCACTTTGGTAGACTCAACACTCTCCAAAAGAAGAGTGGGATCAGCTGAAGACTGCATCGGTGTGACCACTTTCTCAACCAATGGATAAATAGGCTGTGAGACTACATGGTCTAAAGGTGCCTCACCCCCCAAAAGAGGAGTGGGATCAGTTGAATACTTCACCGGCATGACCACTTCATCAACCAAAGGTTGAAATGACTGTGAGGAAACCTCAAAAGACTCAACATCAGAAGAGCTTGCAGACAAGACCACAACCTTCGTAACTCTGGAAGGCTAGGGAATAAATGAGTAAGGTGATCTCCCTTGCAAAGATTACAAGGGAACTTAGGCTTATGTCCTATCCGTCTCGGTTTCTCAATAGAATCAATGCTCCCAACATGACTAGCAGTGGCTGGTTGCACATCTCCAGCATGACTTGCAGAGGTTGGTGATGGGTTGATAACATGACTCACAGAGGCTACATATCTATCGCCAGTATGACTAGCAGTGACTAGAATTTTTCCCCCAACATGACTTGCATAGGATGGGTTCTTGCCCCTAGTATGACTTGCAGAGGCTGGGTGTTGGTCTTCAACATGACTTGCAGAGGTTGACGACCTATCTCCAACATGACTTGCATAGGTTGGTGACTTCTTCTCCCTATTCTTCCTCTTTCTATTTCATTTAGACTTCCAGTTACTAGTAAATGTACTTTCACTAGAGGCGAGAGAAGGAGGAGGAGAAGACTTTGCTGATGAAGGAACATAAACATGGTGCCCATGACATAAAGTGCTTAACTGATAAGCGTCAAGAGAATTCGAGACATTTGGAATGGTGCCCAACCAAACCGGTAGTCCCACATTTAACCCAGGAATGTACAAAGTAGCCATAAAAGGGACACCAACGTTTTCGAAGAAAGGAAAAACACAAGAATCCACTTGTGAAGGGGTTCCTTGGTTGGTATCATCAGTAACTTTATCCATGAAGATCCTATGCATAGGTTCTCCCCTTGCGGGATCGTTCAAGTCCGTAAAAGTCTCACACACTGACTCTGGCGAACTAGTGTTATCAAAACAATGCTTATAAAGAGGCGGCTCCACATTTCCAAGCTGAAGACCAAAAAGTCCTCGCAACTGGTGGAGTGGATGGTCTACCACCCTAGGTTAGAGACCCAAATCAATGATTGACTAAATCACTATGGAAAAATAGGGAGCACAGAGCACACACTAAAATATCCTAAAGGAAAATCAAGCAGACGACTATCTAGTTGGAAGAATAGTTACGCCAACCAACACTAGAGAAACTTACAGGTGCAAGTGAAAATCGAACACAAAAGCATGCTCTGGGTATACTCTTCAAAGCATGGGTCGACGTATGCCCTAGTTACCGTGGTATACCCCCACAATCACATGTGCAAGTCCCTAGAATAAAGGCAACTAAGTTGCGAGCTCGTAAAAGGTCACCAAGCAGGTACATTCGACAGTCGGGTGGACCACAATGAGCAGGATAACAAGTTTGAAACCTATCAAGGGTATCGAAAGAAGGTGGTCTAGAAGACAACTGAGGATCTCGAATTGATTTGAGGTCCACAAATCTCCGTAGGCAAATGCGAACGATAGTATCCCATGATATATCCTCAATATACGTTCCCCACAATGATTGGTCTGACTTTGGAGGGGTTATCTCCGTTGCCTTTCCTCACTCGACCTCATGTTTAGCCCCTGTGTTAGAGGGGGGTCCCGGATAAATTTCACATTTACTGGAACTTTTACACTCCCTAGCTATGACTCCAATGTTTGTTTATAAGCCTTGAAGAGTTTCCTCTCCAACCTAATTCAAGGCTCTAACCTAAACTAGTTGATTGACCCCACAAACATGGAATTCTAATAAACTTTAATTAGCGTTCGTTTTAAATGGATTGTTTTAACTCAAGGAAATGACAGTGAAACTAGTGATGTGTATGGGAGACAAAGAAGGAGAAGAAAACGAAACTGAAAGCAAAATTACTCCTAGTTAACAATAAATATTTGCAACTAACTCTTTAAACCAACTTTTCATAGCTGACTATTCTCAAGATCTTTAAAACGAAGACTTAAAACAAAATTTCACTCGACTACGATCTACTTAAGTTTTAAGAAATCAATAAAGAACTTAAAAACTGAACTCTTTTTCCTTTCAAGTAAAATAACTAACCCTAACTACTTTACCAAACTAGGAAATGAAAGATCTTTTTCTTTTTCTTTTTGGAAAATACTTTAAACAAGAAGAACTTGAAAAAAAATATTTTTCTCTTTTCTTTAAAGCAAATGAAAGGGGGAAAAGAAAAACAAGACAAGACTGAGACTGACCTCCGGCCCACTACGGATCGTAGGGAGTCACTTAAGACACCAAACAGGTTGATCAACAAACTCAAAGACTGGCCTAAAACCCTTTCAATATTTAAAAAAGATAAGCAAACTGACATCTAACCCAAGATTTGACTGTAAAAATAGAGACACCAGACTCCAGTCAAGAAACCATGAGAAGTAAGACCTCAATTAGGGAAGAGGTTGACTACCCCTTCTTAAAAAAGAGTTTCCTGACACAGGTACGCTATTGATACTTAAGCAGCCTGTGTATGTATGCAGGTTATCTATAAAGTAGGGTGCGTATGTACGGGTGATGTCCCACAACATGCAACATACACCTCTGTTCTTCTTGAAAAAAGAAAACAAACATACAAACTGACAGGGTAGGGAGTACTGGTATGGCACCAACAGGTGACCAGACCCCTTGAAAGACTCAACAGACTAAAAAGAAACTCGAAAGGTATAAAAACCAATCCGACACCCAAAAAATTCCCTAAAACCCTAGAGTCTTCCCCAGTATGGTCACCAGTTATGCTAGAGCAGGAACACCCTCCTTAAGACTACACTAGGGTTCAGAATGTAGGCAGATCACAACCATCTAAAAGTCTCCTACTTCTCTAACTACCCCAAACATACCCCAGACTTATGCAAGAAAAGTAAAATGAGAAGGATCCGGTAACTGTACCTTTACTCCCACGTCCGGTGTAGATCCTCTCTCCCTCGATAGATTCACCGACTGTAAACCTCCTCCCAAGGCTGGCCTGCATTCAAAGAAAAATAAACAGAGAAATACAAGCATACATTTCATACGTAAATAAGGGTTATATGTTAGAATAAAAACATAAATCAAATGAAAACATTCGACACATCATGTTTTGGGACATGAAAAATACTTCTTTTATTGATAATACAATGATTACTTACAACCAAAGTTGGCTACTGCTCTTCGAACCCGGTCTAGGATCCTCTTCACCGAGCTCTAATTGCACCACCTTGATGGCTTCTCCTCTCAACCTTCTTCTTGGGAAATGAAATGGGTTTCTGATGGAGGAAGGAAGGCAAATTGGGGAATTCTAATGAAATTCTCACAAAAGGGTTGCAAATGCTTGGGGAAAGGAGGGGATGTGAAACATGCAGAGTTTCACTGTTCTTATGTCTAGATGTGGAATGAGACCCCAACACCTCCTTTTATATGGAAAAATTATGGTTATTCGGTTGGGTTATGGGCTATAGGCGGTGAATTAGTTGGGAAACCACCCAATAGCCCATAATCTCAATGAATTCCTTGCAACTTTTTATTTTTTGTAACTTTTGCAAGTATACACGGGCTGTAGTGGTGCAACATGCATACGTACGTGGGCTGTAGTGGTGCAACAAGCATATGTACATGGGAAATAGTGGAGCAGGGCACACACATCTTCAAAAATTTGGTTTTTTAGAAGAGCAACTCAATGATGGCTTGGAAAAAACTGCAAGTAAGAGGGCCAAAGGCCAGGTATGCATGTGTAGAGAAATTTAGGGCTATAACACCCACTCATGGTATCATGGCCAGTACTGCAAGGCTTCCCCTTAGTCAAATTTTAGGTGTTTTTATTAAACATAAAACAAAATTGTAGTGTTCATTAATTACAATTCATGAAGCCTTAAGCATAATTACAAACTTGGGGGAAAACAGGGTATTACATATTTCCATAGCCTACAGACAAGAGATGAATCTTGGATATACCTATGTGGTTGTTCCATGTAGATATTCTCCTCAAGATCCTCATGAATATATGAACTCTTCACATCCATATAATGAACCTCCCAATGTTGAGTTGCTGCAAGGGTGAGCACAATTTGAGTGGAATCCATATTTGCAATAGGTGCAAATGTCTCATTGTAGTCTATGCCCTGTACCTATGAGAATCATTTTTCTACAAGACGTGATTTTACTTACTCACATGTTCATTTATTTCCATATTTGTTGGATAAATACATTTAGTACCAAAAAATATTCTAACCAAGAGGTAGGGGAACCAACTCCCAAGTTTGGCTCTTCATCATAGATTGATACTCCTCATCCATGGCAGCCTCCCAATATGGATTACCTACAACTTTTGCATAAGATTGTGGATATGTAGAAATGAACATGTAAAAATGGATAGGCATCAAAGGCTTTGTAGTGGTGAGTTCCAACAAATCACCTTGAAACTATGAGCGAGTCCTCCATGTATTTGTTGGATCACCAATTAGGTCACTTACAACTTGAAGATTTTGTTGTGCCCAAAGTAGTCCAACTATCAAATTTTCAACAACTTGTTCATCAATTTCATCAACTTCTTCTTATTCATCTGAATCTAAAATTTCATCCGAGGCAAAAAAACTAGGATCCGTGAGATTTTCATCAATAATAACTTGTGTATCTATAGTAGGCTCTTCCTCAATTGCATGCAAGAGGTCCTCTTCAAATTTGACACTTCTTTCAATGAATTTGTTTTCAGTGAAAGGATTTAGTAGTCTATACCACTTAACACTATTAGGATACCCCACAAAAATGTAGTCTTTTCTTTGGGGTTCCAAAGTCCTCCATGTATTTTTTGGATCACCAATTAGGTCACCTGTAACTTGAAGAGTTTGTTGTGCCCAAAGTGGCTTGACTATCAAAATTTCAACAAATTGTTCATCAATTTCATCAACTTTCTCTTCTTCATATGAATCTAAAATTTCATCTGAGGCAATTAATGACACATCTATGAGATTTGCATCAATAAGAACTTGTGTATCTATAGTAGGTTCTTCCTCAATTGCATGGAAGGGTCCCTCTTCAAATTTGAACTTCTTTCAATGAAATTTTTTCCAGTGAAAGGATTTAGTAGCCTATACCACTTAACATTATTATAATACCCCACAAAAATTCACTCTTGAATTTGGGGTTCCAAAGCCCTCCTTTTCTTTGAAGGAATGTGCACCCATGCAAGAGACCCAAACACCCTAAAGTGCCTAACTTCTAGTTTTCAATCGATCCAAGCTTCGAGTGGAGTGACTCCCTTCAATTCCTTGTGAGGAACCTAGTCATGGATTCAAGCAATCAGGTTGAAAGAAACTCCAATGTGGATGAGAATATTGTCTGTACATCAGTGCAAGAGTAGGTGAAGAGATGACCAAACTCGTCCACATAAAGATCTAGGTCTAGAAGATCAATATAGATTCTCTATTCGACTCTGGTTTATAGGCTAATATCATAGCAACGGATCTGGTAAAAAATCTTGGATTGGACATTCGCAATCATCCTATCCAAAATCCATCGAGATGGGTAAACAAGGATGCATATATCAAGGTAATGAAATAGTGTAATATTGAATTTGTTTTAAGTGTTGATTTTATTGATGAAGTGGAATTGGATGTAGTACCCCTTGAAACATGTGGAACAATGTTTGGAATCCCCTACATGTATATAAGGGATGCAATATTTACGCGGAGAGCCAACTAGTACCGACTAATCAAGGATGGGAAGCCCTATATCATCAATGCACATAAAGGCAAGTCAAATATCTCACTGGTAAGTGCCAACCAAGCCAAGAAATTGATTAGTTCCAGTAACAAATATGTTTTACTTTTATTAAGAGAAAATCAATCTAATGATGAGTTGATAAGAATGAAGGCATCCCTAGAGGGGTGCACTAAAGAGAAGAAACTTCAATTGGAGGAGTTTCTATAGGCATACAAATGAGTGTTCCAGGAGCCTAAAGGGATACTACCCAAAAGGGAAGTGGAACATGAAATACAATTATTTCCAAACTCCCCATTGCCAAATATTGGGTTATATACATAATCTGTTCAAGAAGAAAATGATGTGAAGAAGAATTTGCAATAGTTGTTGGTGTAGGGTGTGATTTTACTAAGCACTTCACATTGTGGGTCACCTATCATAATTGTACCAATTAAGGATGGGACTTGGTGAATGTGTATTGACTACAAATAATTGAACTAGATTACACTAAAAAATTGGTACCCTCTTCCCAAGATCGATGATTTGTTAAAGCAATTTCAACATGCAAAATATTTCACCAAGTTGGATATCAAATTGAGAAACCACCAAGTACGTGTCAAGGAAGAAGACACTTGGAAAAATTTCTTCAAGAAAAAGCAAGGTTTGTATGAATGGTTGGTCATGCCATTTGGTTTATGTAATGCACCAACTACATTTATGAGACTGAAGAATGATGTGCTATGCCCATATCTAGATTCATTTGTTATAGTCTATTTGGATGATATACTAGTTTATAGTGCTACATGAGAGGAGCACATATCACATCTCATGCAGGTGTTAGATATTGTAAATGAGCACCAACTACTGGCTAACCTCAAGAAATGTGAGTTTTCTCAGCAATGTTTTGTGTATTTGGGGTATGTGATCAGTGGAGGGGAGCTCAAGATAGATCACAAGAATATGGAGGCCATCATGAAATGACCATTTCGTACAAATGACACTGAAGTTAGGAGTTTTTTTGGGGAAACAAAGTACTTGCATACTTTCATAGCTTCATTTTCAGTGGTAGCTACACCACTCCACACTATAACAGTGAGTGGTATGATTTTCCAATTGGGGGAAGAATCAACAGAAGGATTTTAAAGAGATGAAAAAAAGATCTATCAAGCACTAGTTCTCACATAACCAAACTTTCAAAATCCTTTCGAAATGGAGACAACTTCCAGTGGGTATGCCATGGGAGTATTTTTTATGCAAGGAGGGAGGCCTGTATGCTATCATTTTGAAACATTTATTGGGGCAGTTCTCAACTACCCTACCTATGAAAAGGAACTCTATGCCCTAGCTCAAGCTTTCAAGAAGTGGAAGCACTATCTAATGGGAAAGAATACCATCATCCACATAGATAACCAACCGCTACAATATTTGCAGGCCCAGAGTAAGCTACAACAAACCATACATTACAATTGGGTGGGGTTCTTACAATAATTTCGTCTAGTCATCAAGTATAAAAAGGGAAACACAAACCGGTTGGAAAACATGATTTCAAGGCCACCCACATCCAATATTACAACTTTGGGAAATTTGATGCACATGGATCCTTTTACCCATGATGCATACAAAGATGCATACACAAAATATGAGGACTTCAAGGAGATGTTTTAGTATATACAAGGCCAAATTCATATAGAATAAGGTGACAAAGAGGCTGACTATCATTTCCAGAATGGGTTACTCTACAATCTTGACAAGCTTTGTGTGCCTAAAGGTGAAAAACTATATCTTATCATAGAGACTCACACCTCCAAGGTTGCAAGACATTTTGGTGTTGGGGAGACAATTTCCAACTTAGAGAGGTATGCGTACTAGCCCATAATGCAGGAATATGTAGCACACTATCTTAGAGGATGTATAATTTGTTGTACCAACAAGCCTAGTAATAGGAAGCAAGGTATATACCATCCCTTACCTGCTTCCACTCGACCTTGGGAAATATTTCCATGGATTTTGTGTGAGGTTTACGGAAAAATAGGAAGGACATGACTATCTATTTGTGGTAGTTGATAGATTCAAGAAGATGTGCATTCTCATGCCTTGTAAAAATACCATTAAAGGACAAGAAGGAACAAGCATGTTCATTAAATAGGTTTGGGTGCGCTTTGGGATACCAAGGAGCATCATCTTAGATAGGGATACCATATTTCTCATTACATTTTGAACTACATTATGAGATAATATGGACACTAAGTTGAAGAGATCTACAACATTCCATCGACAGACAGATGGGAAAACTGAAGTAGTCAACACGACTTTGGTGTAGCTTTTGAGGGGTTACAATCAGAAGCATACAAATACATATGATGAAAATATGATTTACATACATCACTCTTATAATAGAGCAATTCACACTTCAATTGGTAAGTCACCTTTAGAAACTTTCTTTGTATATTTTCCACCTTCATCCTTGGATGTTATATATGGACATCAATGAGGAGTGAAGGAGGACCTTTTAAAAATATTGGATGTGCTTGTTTTACCATAGACAATATCTCAATATTTTCACCCAACCATAGGCACACAACCACCCCTAAGAACTGTAACCTTGAAACATAGAATAGTTTCATAAGAAGTACCATACCCAACATATAACCAAGAGATAGAGTATCTCTCTCTCTCTCCAAGAATAACGCACCAAAAAGAGAGTCCACAAACCAAAAAACAAGACCAAAAACCCAGTTGTAGTAGTTGTAGCTGCACTCCTTCTCCAAACTTGCACACCACTTGACTTGTGTGAGTTGTGAGTGACTAAATGACCAAATGAGCTCAATATCCCTCTATTTATAGTGCTCTTTGTCACATTTCCATGCCAAATTATTCTTTTATAGGCCAATACTTAAATATTAATTATTTTACTGAGCCAACATGTCTTCTAGGGTTTCTACACATCTGTTTAGGGTTTTATCTAGCTTTCAGAACATTCTAATCTAGTCAGAGGTTATGCATGGAGGTTAATACCTCCCATATCTACCATAACATCAACACTCCCTCATAGATATGGAGGTCTTTAACGATAATGGTATTGAGCACAAACATACCATTCTATTGGTAGCATCATCATAACCACACATGCTATCTCATGATCATGTAGATCAATTCATGAGCAACATCACCACTATCAATATCATCTGATAGCATCAACTACATCATCTCTCAAGGCCATACTCCATCTGAGTAATCGGACATGATGCTAGATAAGTCACTTACTCAACAGAGTGATACAAGGACCATTCTTCTATTCCAGACATACATCTTAGAAGAATAACTGTCCCAACAGATCCTGAAAGCCCCGCAATGGGATACAAGAACCATTCTTCTAATCTAGACCTATGTCCTAGGAGAATGCTAGTCCTCCTAGATGCTGAAAGCCACACCATGGGTTACATAGACCATTGATATGAAAATGGAATGAATTCGTTTCCAATAGATCTTTCAAATGAAGAAGACTTGTCTCTTTAAATTGCAAGTGTAAAATGGTATGTGTTTGGGTAATTGGATCAAGTTACTAACAAATAAATTAAATGAGTTTTAATTAATCATGAGAAACATATCAGACATATAAAAACCATCAATAATGAACATATAACATAACAAATGTTAAATGAGTTCACCCCTCTCTTGGGCTACATCTCCTGGTCCAGATTCCCTTGCATCATTTTCATTATGCTTAAAAATTTCTCTTACAGTGACCATAATACAAAAGAGATGGCTCCAATGACTTCAGAACATCCAAAAACCCCTAGCTGGGCTCTTTCGGCACCTGGTTTGGCCAAAAAATGAAGAAATTACACCTCTTGGAAGTTTTCCCCTTCAAGCTTGTTGTACTTGCTCGCCAAAACACACCTGTGAATGACCAACCTGGCTCCCACAACATTACTGGGCCTAAAACCCAACACACATGCAACCCACAAAAAGAGGCATTTTGTCGAACAATTAGCGGGTTTAGCGCCCCTTTTAGCAGAGGTGTAGGTCGTATGGGGTGCATGTGGCCACGTCCCAATGCCTAGTCTGACCCCCGTTGCAAAGAATGAGTGTGGTACTGACAAGTGGCGGGCGCATGGCAAGATCCCCGTTGAATAGTGTTAAGCCATGTTAACTCTGCACCAAAGGTTATGGTAGTCATATAGTATTGATAAAACCAGGGGCTAAACCTTCGAGTGTTAACGGCTGCGCGCCCGCTGGTTATATGACATAGTTGTATGGTGTATGCGTCGGGGGCTAGGGCTAGGACCCAACACTTTAGTCCGCCGTTATAACACAACTTACAATTCAAATCATATTAAACAACTATACGGTTAAGCAACCCAATGTGGGTGGGCTGGTAGCTCGGCCCTGCCAAGCCATTACCCCGCCTGAAGGTCGCGGGTTTGACTCCTATGGAGTCATACAATTTTACCAAATGCCAACCAAAATGGGGTTCCATGTGGCAGCCCATGACTGTGCCACGTGGCACCATATCATTTTCCGAAAAGATGACACATGTTAGTCGTTAATTCGCTTATCTATCTGCCACCGAGCCTGTACGACCTTGCCATGTCATCCCATGCCAACTCAGCACTTTGCCACATCACCTGCCACATTTGGGTCCATACCCTACCACTTCATCACTGTACGGTCGTACAGACTGTACGATCATCTTCCACGTCAGCACTGTATGAACTATACAATCAACAAAATTTTGCTTGTTTGGAAAAATGAACATAACACGATATCTTGCTCATATGATGTCCATTTGAGACCATTCAAGTTGAGTTGGGTTCATGATAATGAGGCCTATGCACGTGTCCGTTTTGAAGCAATTCCGAGCACTTTGTTTTTTGAGAAAAATTGGATCCCCTGGATCACACCTCCCCATTGGGAAGCTTTTGGAACTCCAAAAGACTACTTTTAGTCAATCTGAAGATGACGATACAATTCCCTCACCTTTCCAACCTCAATCCACTTGGCCTTGCTCGGATTTGTGCCTTGAATACCAACACGAAACTTGTCATGCCTTGCTGTGTACTTGACTTGGATGTTTCTCAACTGTTCTTGAACGGTTTGATGCACAAACTGAACTTGTTCAATGACCTTCTTGGCCTGGTTATAAGCAGGTTGAAAGTAGTGTAGATGCTCATCCCAAAACTTAGGATGCTTTTTTTTCAAACTAGCCACCGTCTTGCCCACACCAAAATGGTCAACAATAAGAGAAGAATGTGCTTCCCTTATCTTGTTGACTCTTTCACCCTGTGAAAAACATAGCTTGCCAAGATACAAAAGTTTACCATGCACATAGGAATCCAATTCCTCAACTTGGTTAGTACAACATAAAGTTGCATAAACATTTTTTCCATCAACATCTAAAACATACTGTTCCAAATAGGTCTTATGCATGATAGGATTATGCTTGAAAATAACTAAATCACTAACAATAGGCCTAGTAAGCATATCAACAACTTTGTCATAAAAGTATTTATTATACCTTATCACCAAGTGGAAAACATATCTTGTCAAGTCATGCAATGGAGCTTTCTTTGCTTTCAAAGCTTTCTTCCATGTGTCTCCTTCAACAATCATATCTGTAGTCTTGTTCAAGGCTATGAAATCTACCCACATACGCCATATACAATCTTTCTCTGGTACCAAACCAATTGGTGACCTGTATGGCGAAGTGCTTGGTTTGATGACCCCTTTGTTAAGCAACTCTTGAGCTTGTTTTATGATTTCAACATTCTCCATGTCTGACATCCCGCACATGTCAATGTTTGGAAGAGGACCTCCTTGTTGCAATATAATCTCATGTTGGATACCCCTTTTAGGAGGCAATCCCCTTGGTTCCTTAAACATCTCAACATTTTCATTAACAACCTCATACAAATCAGATTGTAACTTTTCATCACATCCTTTGAAAAATTCTTCTTCATCATTGTCTTTGGGTTTAATCATCAAAAGTACAAGGTTATTACTAGCATTGACTAGTCTCTTCATTTGTCCAACATTTGTAAGTGACAAATTCATCTTCTTTGTATGTGCTCTAACAATGTACTCAACTCCATTTTTAAACAAATGATACTTGTTCTCATGACGATGAAAAATGGCTCTCCTATCATATAAGTATGGGCTTCCCAACACAATACCACAAATATCCAGTGGAATAACATCAATCTCTACCTCATCTATATAGTTTGCAGTGATGGAAAATCTGAGTTTACACCTTGTCACATGTAATTTGGCATTGTCACATATCCAACCTAAAGGGTATGGTTTAGGATGAGGAGTAGTTTCCAAATCTAGTTTCTTGGCAATGCCTTCAGAAATGAGGTTTGCTTGTGATCCCGTATCAAAAAGAGTATCTATATTGGTATGTTTTGAAATTACCCTTATGTGGAAAAGCTCTATCCTTTCTTTTTCATGTTAAGTTTCATTGATGGCAGAATTTCAAGAACTAGTGCTAGCAATATAATTCTTACCGTGTAAACCCATGGCTGTGATTTTTGTTTCATCTTCTGAATCATATCCTAAATCTTGTTGTATAGTTGCAACAATGTTTGGTTTCTCTTTGTTGTTGAACTTTTTGGGTCTCTTTTTAGGATGAAGTTTCCAACAATGGTATTCATCATGTCCATCCTTTGAACAATGTTTACATGAGAGTTTCTCTCTCTCTTTCTTTACTGAAGCGTTTTTCTTTCCATTTCCTTCAAACTTCCTCTTTCCCTTGTCTCCATTAAAAGACTTCTTGCTACCCTCTTGATGTTCATTCCTTCTTCTTGCCTCTAAATGAGTAGCCTGCACACATACTTCATCTATATTTGAAGGATTAAACATAATTATTGTATGCCTCAAGTATATATGCAAACCTCCAATGCATTTGAGTAAATTTTCTTGTGAAGACAAATCTATACCCAAAACCAAAGCTCTTCTCCTAAATTCTTGAGTGAATATTTTCACATCTTTCCCTTTATCTTGCCTAAAGTTTTGCCAATCCATAATAGCTTTCTACATGTATGCTAATGGATAAAATTTCCTTTTAATTGAAACAATAAAATCATTCCAATATGACAAAACTTTACCATGTTTCTTCATGTCCTCTTGAGTTTTGGCTTCCCGCCAAATGAGTGTTGCATTCTCCAATCTTAAAGAAACAAGATGAATCTAATTTTCATCATCTGTGATTCTTTGTATCCTACAATACACTTCAATCTGACGAATCCAATTATCTAATTTCTCAGCATTCACCTCTCCATTGCACATTGGCAATTCAAACTTAATATCAAGATTAAGAAAAGGATTTTGTAAGGGATTTTTACCATGTTCTTTTGGAGAATTTGGAGGTGGTTGTGAAATGGTGGAAAAAGTGGAAGATAGAGGTGAAGGAGGTGGATAATTACCATTCCCTCCATTTCCCTTTGGAGTTTTATCACCACTGTCCCCATTTCCCTTTGGAGGGTTGGAGCTTTCACCTTGCAATCTTGCATTTATTTTTTTAAACAAAACTTTCACCATCTCAGTCATATCATCGAAATGTTTTCTAAAAATTTCCTCCTCTGAAGGAAGAGTTCCATGACTCTCCTCATGAGCCATACTTGGTGAATATCTCCTTGAAGCTCGAGGTGATTTGATAGTTCTCCTTCTTGATAGTTGAGAACATGGCTCTACAAGTTGACCTTATCCTCTTGTGAGCTTCAACCTTGTAAGCATCATAAAACAAAAACTTGCAAACAATCAAGACTTCAAAAACCAAAGCTCTAATACCAACTCATATGAAAATGGAATGAATTCGTTTCCAATAGATCTTTAAAATGAAGAAGACTTGTCTCTTTAAATTGCAAGTGTAAAATGGTATGTGTTTGGGTAATTGGATCAAGTTACTAACACATAAATTCAATGAGTTTTACTTAATCATGAATAACATATCATAAATATAAAATCCATCAATAATGAACACATAACACAACAAATGATAAAGGAGTTCACCCCTCTCTTAGGCTACATATCCTGGTCCAGCTTCCCTTGGATCATTTTCATTATTCTTAAAAAGTTCTCTTACAATGCTCAAAATACAAAATAGATGGCTCCAATGGCTTCAAAACATCTAAAAACCCCTAGCTAGGCTTTTTCGGCACCTGGTTTGGCCAAAAAATGAAGAGGTTACACCCCCTGGAAGTTTTCCCCTTCAAGCTTGTTGTACTTGCTCGCCAAAACGCACCTGTGAATGATGAACCTGGCTCCCGCAACGTTACTGAGCCTAAAATCCATCACACACGTGCATCTCGCAAAAATAGGCATTATGTCGAACAATTAGCGGGTTTAGTGCCCCTTTTGGTGGAGGTGTAGGTCGCATGGGGGGCATGTGGCCACGTACTAATGCCTTATCCGACCCCCGTTGCAAAGAATGAGCATGGTTCTGAGAAGTGGAAAGCGTGTGGCAAGATGCCTGTTGAATAGTGTTAAGCCATGTTAACTCCACGCCAAAGGTTATGGTATTTTTATGGTATTGATAAAATCGGGGGATAAAAATCCGAGTGTTAACGGTTGCACACCTGCTGGTTATATGGCATAGTTGTATGGTGTATGTGCCGGGGGATGGGGCTAGGACCCATCCCTTTAGTTCGTCGTTATAACACAACTTGCAATTCAAATCATATTAAACAACTATATAACTAAGCAACACAATGTGGGCGGGTTGGTAGCTCGACCCTGCCAAACCATTACCCCACCCGGAGGTCGCGGGTTCGAATCCTGTGGAGTCATAAAATTTTACCAAACTCCAACCAAACTGGGGTGCCACATGGCAGCCCATGACTGGTCCATGTGGCACCATATCATTTTCCCAAAAGTGACACGTGTCAGCCGTTAATTTGCCTATTTGTTTTCCACCAAGCTTGTATGACCTTTCCACGTCAGCCCATGCCAACTCAACACTCTGCCATGTCACCTGCCATGTGTGGGTCTGTACCTTTCCACATCATCATTGTACAGTCAGATTCCATGTCATCACTGTATGGACTGTACAGTCAACAAAATTTTGCCTGTTTGAAAAAATGAACAGAACGCGATGTATTTCTCATACGACGTTCGTTTGAGCCCGTTCAAGTTGCATTGGGTTCGTGACGATGAGGCCTACGCACATGTTCGTTTTGAAGCGATTCTGAGTACGTTTGTTTTGAGAAAAAATTGATCCCCTGGATCAACCCTTCCTATAAGAATGTTAGTGTCATATTATTTTCTAATAGGGTCATATGTGCCATAGAGATCAATCTCTACCCATATGCCTTAGAAAATATCGGTCCCGTATTAACCACCCTAATTGGAACGTCATGTCCTCAGGGGGTAGACTATTCAACCTGATCAAGCCAATCACTATGCCTCGGGAGAATATCAGTCCTAAACCATTTTCCTAATCGGGCCATAATATGTGCCTTAGGAAAATACCAGTCCATGATACATCATCAATCTGTGAACCTGGACCATTCTCCATAGGGAGAATGTCTATCCACCAACAATCTATTATGCCTAGACCATTCTCCACCTGGAGAATGTCTGTCCACCAGCACACTGACTATTCATCTAGTTGGAAATCATCTCCAACACTAGTGGTAGTCTCCATGACAATCAAATAGTAACATACAACTGCTACAATGCCATCCAATAGAACACAACTATATCTATCCATAGTAGTATACAACTACTGCCGAGTGGTACACAACCACTCCTTGTAGCACACAACTACTAACCAGTGACACACAATCACTTCTAGTGGAAGACATACACCATAGTAGCATACATCTACTATCCAGAGACATACAGTATCCAAAAAAATTAAATTATATAATTTGATATCATCTTGCATCAACAATGCCATCAGTTACATTACCTCTAAGCTATACTAACATGATACAAATGCATCATATCTAATCTTTACTAGCGTGATATGGAGTATCATTTACATAATCTCTAAGCCGTACTAGTATGACATAACTAGCATGATGCCAATGCATCATATCTAAGCTGTATACAACCTCTAAGATGTACTCGCATGATGTAGATTAGTGCCTCACTGTCTCATCTCTAAGCTGTATGATCATCTCTAAGCCGTACTGGAATGGCATATCTAGAATGATGTCAATACATCATATATAAGCTGTATGCCACCTCTAAGATATACTCGCATGATCATATCTAGCATGACATGAGCCCCCTGCATCATCTCTAAGATGCATGGTAATCTCTAAGCCGTACTAGCATGACATATCTAGCATGATGTCAATACATCATATCTAAGCTGTATGTCATATATAATTTGTACTCACATGGCCATATCTAGAATGATGCGGTTCATCAACATCGTCTCTAATATGTACTATCATGAACATAACTAGAATGATGCAAACATCATCTCTAATTTGCATGTCCACCTCTAAGCTTTACTATCACGATGCTCCTCATGCCACTGTATCAACAACTCCAACCATCTATATAATATCTGAGCTATACTAGCATGATCATATCGAGCATGATGAAAGAATCATCTCTAAGATTTATGATCATCTCTAATCCGTACTAGCATGATACAGATCCACAACTCATTGACAATCCATGATGCCACATATCGGTGCTCCCTCCCAACCGAGGAAGTCATCTCCTCCCTTTCAACTAAGGGAGAAATCTCCATGGGCCCCAGATTGTCCCTCAAGTATGCAAACTTTATCTTGGATAAAGGCTTCGTCAAAATATCTACAGTCTCCTCATCAATGGAGATATATTGGAGAACCACTTCTCCCCTCTAGAATATAGTACTTGATATCAATGTTCTTCGACTTGTTATGGAACACCGGGTTCTTTGAGAGCTTCACACAACTTTGGTTATCACAATATATCATGGTCGAATCCAACATCTGATCAAGCAGTCTAGAAAGTAGCTTACAAAGCCACACTACTTCCGTAGAAGAATCACAAGCTGCAATATACTCTGCTTCTGCAGTGTTGAGGGAAAAATAATTTTATTTTCTTCTATCCCATGATATCATAGCAGATACCATACTGAAACACATACCAGAAGTACTGTAAATCCATGCAGTTGTACATCACTGTTTGAGGCATATCTCAAACCATACGTTATCGTCCCATGAAGATATCTTAAGATATGCTTTGCAACTATCCAATGCTTATGTCTGGGTTCCACCTGGAGTTGACTAAACATGTTCATGACAAAGATAATGTCCGACTTGGTAATTACCAAATATATCAATGAGCCAATCAATTGTCAGTACAAGGATGAGTCTACTGGATCAGATTTAGAGTCTCTCAATTTCCTCAAATCTGTCACCATGGGAGTTTCCATGGATTTGAAATCCATCATCCCAAACTTCTGAAGGATCCTAACAACATACTTCCCTTGCTCCAGGAATAATTCCCTATGCTTCTGCCATACTTCTAGTCATGAGACCAAGATCCTTCATATCAAGTTCTGAGGCTAGATCTTTCTTAACACTAAGTAGTGATAGGATCTGCACCAAGCTCTTGGAGCTTGCTTGAGTCCATACAAGGTCTTATTTAATATGAATACATGGGTTTCTCTCTGGTGTACCTCAAAACCTTGAGATTTATCTATATATACCTCTTCCTCAATCACTCCATTGAGAAAGATGGTCTTTACATCCATCTGATGTAAACTCCAACCCATGGATGTTGCTAGAGATATGATGGATCTAGTAGAAGTGTATCTGGCGACCGGAGAAAACATATCATCACAATATTCTCACTCATGTTGGGAGAAACCTCTAGCCACAAATATTTCCTTTTATTTATCGATACTTTCATCCACCGCATGCTTTATCTTGTAAACTCATATAGGCACAATTTTCATACATCGTTTTTCATGATTGATATTCTTCCATTACAAATTCCTTATATTCTTTTTTCTTGACCGCTTCTTCAAAGGTGGAGGGTTATGTAACTGGAATATGGTTTTTACTTCTTTCTTTCTTTGAAATTTCTATCTGGAGCACCATGCTTCTCTGCATCTTGATAGATCTCAAGATCCCAAGCTGGTCTTCGCTTCTTAGTCTTATATTGGTGTGGGTCTTTAGATATCTGTGGTTCTTCCATGTCTGATACAACATTATTACCTTTCTTTGCATATGCAATCCTAGGATATATAGGATCTTTATCATGGACCTCATTACGGTCCTGACTGCTTTAGCCCACATATGCATTGGTAAGTCTTGATCATGGATCATGGATTTTACTACTTCCATAATTGAATAGTTATTTATTTCTTCCACACCATTTTATTGAGGATTCTAGGAAGTGATTATGTCCCTCCTAATCCTGTCCTCTCTGCATAATGTCTTGAGATCATCTGAGGTGTATTTTCCTCCATTATCAGATATCAATATATTTAACTTCTTTTCAGATAAGATTTCCACAAGTGCTTGAGTTTCACGAACTTACTAAATACTTTTCCCTTTTTCTTCCAAGAAACAAATGCAATTTTTATGTGAGAACTCATCAATAAATGAAACATATTGTACATAACCGTTTAGTGAGAGGGTTGACATGCATATGAGTGAAGGATGTCCAAAAATCCTTTTTCTTTCCACACTTCCTTTATATTTTATACTTGGTGAGACCATCTGCTTCACTGTGATTAATTCATCTGCTCCATGCTTGCAACTGTCACTGTAGCTTCCTCCTAGAGCTATCAACTGGGACCTGCCTGGAACAAGAACAATAACAAGGAAAATAGCTGACAACATTCTTCAACACTCTTCCAGTGTTTTGATCAATCATTATTTCCCAGTAACCTGTTTGTAAAAAAAAAAATATATCTCCATGGTAGCCTTCGTGGAATCTTGTAAGACAATATTGATCCGGATTTATGTAGGAACTCAATGAAATACATAAATACACATAAACGCAGAGATGTAGCGGAAATAAGATTTCATTTCATTAATAACAAATGACTGAAATATGCTTACAGACAGAATGGAAATAAACTAGCTAGGGAGCTGGTAGCTTATCTCTGAGAAGAGATGTGGCATCTACTGGCCTTTGAACTATGTTACAATGAGGCTCGAAGGCCTATTATTATTGGGAAACAATGGAAAACCCTAATCATCCAAAGACCTAACCCTAGGAGATGAAACGCCAAGACTATGGGCCCCGTTTGGGTAAGTTGGTACATCAACTTCCTGAGGACGTAACTTTGGCATACGATCTCCGTTTGACGCGTTCCATACCTCGTTAGAAATATCTATCCGAGGAATACAACTTTTGGGTGAGAAACATTGATCTATGATCCATGTTGCTCCCCGTTTTCCCAAAAAACGTCGTTTAAGGCCTCAAAACGACTTCAGAAGTTTAGGACCCGAAAAACTGCTAAAAATAGTAAACTGTGCGGAAAATGAAAAACTGAAAGAAGCAATGGTGGGGGTCCAAGTGGAATAGGTGGGTGGCCACCAATATCAAGCTGGATCATTCCTCCCCCCTTAGGAAGCAATGGTCCCCATTGCGTTCAGTTCCTCCATGAGATGAGGAAACTTCTGCTGAACTTGGTCCCTGGTAAGCCACTTGCCTTGGTGAAGGAATTGGCCTGCTTTGACAACTCGATATAGAGGTATCATTTGTTTTCGGGTGTGCTTGATCTGTGTATCCATGATCTGATCAGTTCTGTCTTGTTCCATGCAGTCTGGATTTAACTCTGTTGGTGTGAGTTGTTATGCCATGTCGGATGTGTCTAGTAGAGGTGGAAAGTAGGGCCGAAGGCGGTCCACATTGAACACTGGGTGCATACCAAAGAATGGTGGAATGCTGAGCTCAAAGGAATTTTCCCCTATAGCCTTGGTGAGTGTGTACGACCCATATCGGAGCGGACAATGCTTGCGGTGGGGTCTAGCGAGGCGCTCCTTTTGCAAATGCAACCACACTTTGTCGCCCACCTGGAAGTTATGTGGAACCGATGTTGATCATGTCGCTGCTTGTACTTAGCATTGGCTCTGTCCAATATGTCATGAACCTGTTGGCGGATGTGTTGAATGTGCTCAATGAAGTTGTTTGCCTTGTCAGCCTCAGACTGGACATGAGATGAATCTTCCCGAGTAGCCACAAATGGCATGGCTATGTCAATGGGACATAGTGGATGGAATCCCAAGCCCACTTGAAAGGGGTTGTGGTTGGTTGAGCTATGGAGAGCCCAGTTGTAGATGTGTTGTACATAGGGGAGGCTCTCATCCCCTGTGCGTGGATGCTTTTAATTGTACATGCGCATAATGTGTATGATCATCCGATTGACGACCTCCGTCTGGCCATCAGTTTGCAGATGGAAAGCTGTGGACTTGGTGAGCTTGGTGTCCAGCATTGACCAGAGACTGGACAAAAATGTACTGAGGAACCTACTGTCCCAATATGAGATGATAGATTGTGGGATCCCAAAGTGTACCCACACTCGTTCAAAGAAGAGTTTAGCAGTGGCTTCTGCTGTGATATTCTTCTTGCAGGCCATCATAATGGACATCTTC
>JZKD02S1077664.1:79503-95672 GCA_000966675.3 Picea glauca
CAAAGACCTAACCCTAGGAGATGAAACACCAAGACTATGGGCCCCGTTTGGGTAAGTTGGTACATCAACTTCCCGGGGATGTAACTTTGGCATACGATCTCCGTTTGACGCGTTCCATACCTCGTTAGAAATATCTATCCGAGGACTACAAATTTTGGGTGAGAAACATTATCTATGATCCATGTTGCTCCCCGTTTTCCCAAAAAACGTCGTTTAAGGCCTCAAAACGGCTTCGGAAGTTCAGGACCCGAAAAACTGCTAAAAATAGTAAACTGTGCGGAAACTAAAAAACTGAAAGAAGCAATGGTGGGGGTCCAAGTGGAATAGGTGGGTGGCCACCAATATCCACTTGGATCAAATCTTCCCGAGACAAGAACAAAAAAAACATTTCCAGTATAATAACATTTTCATAAGAACATATCTATGGTAATAAGACTGAATAACAATTTCATGATGATCAACATAGTATGACCAAGGTGACCTGCCTAGGAGAAAAACAAGAAATATCTCTCTAGAGGAGATCCTAGTTTATTTTGAAAACAAGTACAATAAGCATCTATATCAATAGTATTCACATGCCATTACATCTTGCAGTAATAGAACCTTTCAAAGACTCCTTTCACAATTTTTAATGTAGAAACTATCAACTTTGATATGTGCAAATTGGAAACTCATCAATTTAATCAAACCTGGAACCTGAAGCCTCAACTGCTATGACATGTACACTTGTTCCTTTGAATGCACTGAATCCAAGATTACTGCTTGGACAAGGTCTCTAGTACATTCCCTGCAAACACACTCATTCTTTGCTAGAAGATATAACTTGAAAGACATAAACAAGTGCATACCTTTGAAATCTTTGTAGCATCGTCCAACTTGTCTTCTAATATGAAACTATACACCATCTTGATAAGAAGAGGTTGGAAACTGAATAAAAAAGGTTCAATTATTAGAACAAGGTATAAACCTTGCAATTACAACTTTGACCACAAAAATAATTTTGACCAAAAGTCAACCTTTGACTTTGACTTTGACCAAAAATTAAAACCTAATGTTTTTTCTAGATGAGGGTACCAAGATGTGTGCAAGGCTAGGGAGCACTAGGATGTCAAGGAATTAGTTCAAACTCTTCACCATAAGTGTCCAAACACAAGAGTTAGGGTTTTTGTTGCTGTTGTGAAAACCTGACTGTAATTGCAACTACAATTTGGTGCTACAATGAGCTTGTAAAATAACTTCCCAATCTACCTTCAAGTGGATAGACTGTCTGAAGATAGTGTGGGACCACAATCTGTTAAAATATTCGATGTGCTTGTTTTACCATAGACAATATCTCAATATTGTCACCCAACCATAGGAACTCAACCACCCCCGAGCATCGTAACCTTGACATATAGAATAGTTTCAGAAGTAGTACCAGACCTAATAGATAACAAAGAGATAGTGTATCTCTCTCTCTCTCCAATAATATCACACCAAATAGAGGGTCCACAAACCAGAAACCAAGACCAAAAACCTAGTTGCAGTAACTGTAGCTGCACTCCTTCTCCAAACTTGTGCACCACTTGACTTGTGTGAGCAGTGAGTGAGTGAATGACCAAATGAGCTCAATCAACCTCTATTTATAGTGCTCTTTGTCACCTGTCCAGGATGAATTCTTCTTTTAGAGTATAATACTTAAATATTAATTCTTTTATTGAGACGACATGTATTCTAGGGTTTCTACACATATGTTTAGGGTTTTCTGTAGCTTCTGAAACATTCTAATCTAGTTAGAGGTTACACATGGAGGTTAACACCTCCCGCAACTAATGTAACATCAACATACTTCACAGGAGATGAATTGAGAGAAGATTTTTTTTGTTGATAATTTTAGGTAAATACATTTGCAAGTACAAGAGACGCTGAAGAAGTCATAGGAAAAATACAAGGCTAGACATGATCAACATAGAATCAAGAATTCATTCAAATTGGGAGACATGGTTTGGTTACAATTGAATAAGGAAATACTACATGGCCCTAGTAAGAAGATATAGAATATATGGTATAGCCATTTTTAGATATTGGATAATGTGGGAGATAACACCTATAGACTTAGTCTACCCCCATACATGCATATTTACTCCGTAGTGAATTTGTAAAATGTCAAACTCTATTAGCCTTCCATTTTGGATCAGGAGTAGCGACATGTCCTACCTTCCATAGAGGACTTAGCACTAGATGCTCATGCAAAGTTGGAATAGGAAAAAATTGTTTAGAAGTGATCCATAACTACAATATAATGACAACATGACCTTTGGCAGATTGGGTTGAAAGGACAACTTCCATGTAAAACAAAGTGGTACTCCATGGAAAAGGTAGATGAAAAATTTCCTCACCTCATCTAGTAAATATTTTGGGGACCAAAAGCCTCCCTAAATGTGAAGCTATGATCCATATTGGATCATTATATTATTTTTCATCTATCTCGATTCTTTTGGAGGGGAAAATGGGAGGAATCGGCTTGCAGGGCCATTTTAGTGTCAAGTCCTAGTTTGCAAAATTGGGGTCCAGAACCTTGCGAAACACTTTTGAGGAAAAAATGACATGTTTTGGGATTTCTATGTCCAAAAATTTAATTCTCACACTAAGATACATTCTACAATTTGATACCTTTCCAATGGTTCAAACCAAGCCTCAATCAGAGTTCATATGCAAAAGTTATGCCTATTGCAAGTTGACCTACCTTGTTCACCACCATGGTACTAGTGGATGCCACATTAGTGCCCCCTTAAAAAAAAATATGGGGTTAGCCACATGTGGAATTTCGAAGAGATTCTAGAAGGCCCAAACCTTATCACTAATCGGGGGTAGAGGAAGTCAAAACCGATGGATATCAAGATTTGTTAAACAATAGTCCGCTAGGAGGATAAGGCATTGCATTCTTTAGCATTGTATTTGTTCCATAGTTGAGCAGAGCACCTAGGAGTGGTATTTTGAGACCATAACACAAGAGGAGAGATTCTATAGTATCCACACAAGCCATAGTGTCGAATGCAACTCCACCAAGAGTGCCTGTTTCTTTGTACTTGCATTTGAAAAAATAAAGCATAGTGGCCTCACCTTCTAGCTAAGTTTTCTCTCGTATTGGGTTTCCCAGGATATATCTTGTGTTTATTTGTGGATGGTGTGTGAGTATTTATTTATGTTCTCTATTTTTTTCATTTAATCTATTTCATACATTTAAAGCAGAAAAATATGAATATCTAAAGAAAATTATCCTTCACAGTGAATATTTTAGTATTTTAGTTAGATATGTTGCGACGAACTGTCTGGTGGAATATCCATGGTAGTTTACAGATCATATTCGTATCAATGTAGGTTTTTTTGGGGTATTTTTGGAAAATTGTAGGGATCCAAGAATCAATATAAGAAGAAAGTCGTAGAATCCTAGCCATGGCCAACAAGTTTGTTCATAACAACCCTCGAGATCTAGAAAAGCAAAGATTTGTGAGGATATAAGAGAAAGTTGTTGACATATCTCACAATATGTCCCTCCTTATGGAAGCTCTAGCAAGCAAACTCAGACCATTTGGAGAAGTTGGAGGCTTGAACTCAGAGATCAGATCGGATGGGAAACAAGGGGATAACGAAGACCCAGAAAAGGAGTTGCAAAAAGAACCTGAGAAAGAGAAACCGAGTTCCAGTACCATAAACCCTTCACGGTCTTTGTTCAAGATGGAAGCAAAACTGGAGATAAATCCATACCAAGGTGATATCAATGCATTAAAACCGAATCATTGGTTGCAACAACTAGAAGTTTATTTCAACGTTGTTAACGCTTAGATTGGTTAAGATCCAAAAAATAACTTCACGAGGATATTAATCCCCCTGCATTTTTATAGAGGTGGTACTCCTCTTTGGCTAAAAGATTTATCTTGATGCTAAAAATATTAAAATAGGGGATGCTTAAAAGAAACCCAAATATTTATCGCTCAACAAATTATAAAATAGTACCGATTGAAAAATGATATATTCACAAAGAGATCTCCTAAGAAGAGGAACAAGAATATTCAAAGACAAAAATACAAAATATGCAGAATATTTTACATAAATAAATAACAATTACATGAAAAATGATATAATTCTCACATCCATCATAGTATCATAATTTTGATCACCTTCATAAGAAGGAAAGACAAAGGTCCACAATTGAGCTAAGTTTAAAAGAGTATTTCATTGAAAATATGAGAGAATATGATAGGTGCACTTCAAACATATTATGCTCAATAACTTATAGTTCAAGAAGTAATTTAAATTACACCCCAATATAGTTCTCTTGGGAGTTAAAAAAAATAATAGTCTTTAATAGTCTATTATAAAATAAAATAACATTCGTCCAAATGGAATGGGATGGAGCTCTCGTGGACCATAAAATGAAAGTGGAACAAGGGTTGAACCTAAAATAATAAAGCAAGAAGCGATTATAAATCTATTTTTTTTTTGAGGAACAACAAGACACAACTTGATTACTCCTGAAAGAGAAGAGGAAAATAATAAAGAAGGATGCGATCAATTTACTCACTGCGATGGATTTCTCTCGCCTCTATATGCTAGGTGATGTTCCTTTTGTATTCCCCTAGGATGGGATTCTTTTACCAATAATAACTACCACTTCTTGATCTGTTTTAGTTATTTTGATTAAAGCATGCTTTAATGAATTTTCAATGTAATCCCTCATAGACGCGACAATTATTTTTTGCTTAGCTCTTATGTCGAATAATTAATCCTCTATTTCTTGGTAGTCAATTGAAATTTGATGTAATGTGTCTTATATATATTCATTCTTGTTCACATTGACTAACCATCTTTCTACTTCAAATTCTGAATACTTGGTTAAAATGTTAAATATTTCGGCTGATGCAGATTTAGTGATTCCAATTGTTCCTCAAACTTCTCCTTGTTCATGGATATAGAATTTAAGATTATCTTCCGATCAACTACTTCTCTGGATGATTCAGATAGATCCAACTCAACTAACTATATATAACATTATCCCCTCTTGACACTTAGAGTGTCAAAATCGACCAATATTTCATTGAAACATTTAATTCTTTTAATCCAACAAGATTTTAATTGTTTTATTCGGACCGGGGAGGGTAGGTAAATTCCTATTTTCTTTTAAGTTCACTCATGCTTAAAACTTTAATAACAAAAGTAGTATTTTCCCTTTTGTAAAACGCCTCATCATTTTCCAAATTAGCTTGAAGGAACTATTTCAAATTAGTCATTTTTGATGCCAAAGAAATGAAACTATTCACTAGTTCCCATGTCTCAATAATTAAGACATCCTCTTTTCAATATTTTTTCCAAAATACCTCCCGACTACAACAAATAGGTTTGATGTCCCTCTTAATTTTGAAATAGACTCTGGTGTTCCATCAAGAGTCTTCCATGGCTGCATTGTAGTGATTGAGCTTGCGAATATGGGAGTGTGCATTAAGGAAATCTCCAATTCTTTTATCCTGTCTTTGAGAGTAGCATTTTCACTCTCCATCTTACCTACATATATTTAAAGGATTATCCTGCAACCTCATGGATCTACACAATTTTTTATGGAAGAAATCCATTTAGGTCAAATGATGAGCTTATCTTTCCTTGAGCTTTTTTATTTCTCGCATTAGTTTTTTCAAAAACTAATTTCTTTGAAATTTTATCAAACAAAGCGCTATGTGTTGATTAAGGTTGGTTGTCATTGATGTCAACCCTTGAAGAAATCCCCATAGAAAAAAGGTTGGGTAATGGACCCAATATTTTTTGATGTAAAGATGACTCGTTATTGTCTTGTCATGGTTGATAATAAGTAGAAATGGATGAACTCCAAAGTGGTCCCCTTATGGTGAAATCCCTCACGGGAAGATGCTTTACGGATTGAGTTATCCTAGAAGTATGGTTAGAGAACCCATGCTTATTTTTGGAATAATGAGATGAACACCAGTGAATTTTTCAGTGAAACTATCCTATATGGATAGTGCTTTTCATTCCATTTCCGGTGGTATGTGGAACGTCACATAACTCCTCACGATTAGAGAGTTATGGCCATGAGAAGTTGGAGAACCTAGGTTTGAGTAATGGACCCAAGTTTGTTTGATGGGTAACAGTATGAGTTTTGATATATTTTCAGGTAATACTATTCTTTATGGATAGTACATGTCATTCCATTTCTGGGGGTATGTGGAACATCACATAACTCCTCACGGTTTGAGAGTTATGGCCTTATGAAGTTGGAGGACCCTCATATGTCATCTAGAAGCCCCAAAAGGTCAAAGTAATCAAAGTGGTTTAAGAGGTTTTAAAAGGTAAATAATAAAGTGAAGTGATGAGTGTACTATAATTCAAAGTGAATGGAAAATAAATTAATTCAATAATAAATTTAATGGAGAAATTAGAAGTGGGTTAACCCTAAAATAAGGAAAGTGGGCAAAGTGACCTAGAAGATGTTTTTAAGGAAGCTACTTGGAGAATATAAATATAGGTGTCTGAGGTAACCAAAGGATATGTAAGCCGAATTTCTGAGGAAAGTGAAGAAAAGAAGGCTGAAATTCAAGGAAGGATAAATTCTTCTGACGATGCTTTCTAAGGTATGTTTTGTTTTTCAGGTCATCTCACCATTTTCACAATAAATTTTTTTCTAGAATGATTCAGACCGTGAAATTTCTATGCCATTGAGGAAACATATCAAAGTATATTTTGTAAAAAATTCATCTTGTGGGTCATTGTATTTTTGGAGTTACACTCCATGGAAAATAGGGTTTGTGGCTTGTCTTAAAACTAGTCAAAAACAAGTGTTTTGGGTAAAAAAGTCATAACTTCTTCATAACAGATCCAAATTCAGTAAGACAAAATGTGTTGGTTAGAGTACAATTTTTAGTATTCTTTGTAATAGTGTTAGATTAATTCAACAAATATTCCATGCGGGACACGCTCTACAAGGTCTCTCTCTAGAATAAGCCAGAATTCAACAAGGTGTGCCATTTTTTTCCATAACTCCTTTTTTGAGAGTTTCCAAGTAGTGACACCTAGAGGAATTGCATAAAACACACTGAAGAACATTGCGTATCGGTTTCATATGTTTATTCATTACAGGTACAAAGTTATGATTATTTCAAGTTAGGGTTGTTGACTAATCCAAAACTAGTCTTATGAGACTAAAGAAACGTTTGATGAAAATGCTAGTCTCTTGTTGTTAAAGTTAAGGAAGGTTGCAGGTATGTAATAATATACAACAAGTCTATTACAGAGTTACAAATCATATTTGGATGATGAAATTGATGAGGGATTTTGGTTTAGGTACAAGTTGGGTACATGGTTGAGACAAGTAGTTGATGATGTTGGTACATATTGATGAGTCATACTTGAGTACTTGACACATGATTGGTACATACTTGGTACATGATTGGTTGCACTTTTTGATTGGTATAGGTTGATTACAGATTGTTTGGTACAGGTTGGTGCATGATTGATGCACTTGTTTATGGTATAGGTTGATTATAGGTTGAGGTACAGGTTGATGCATGGTTGATGCATGGTTCAGGTTATTGGTACAAGTTGTTTGGTACAGGTTGTTTGGTACAAGTTTACAACGATATATCTCATAGTGATAGTGTGACAGTGGTTTCATCATTCTACTTCTACTTCAGGGCGGTTGGATGGGGCAATGATAGGTGGTTGTAGCCACCTTCCGGTTGTAGCCGAAGAACATAGGGGGTTGTAGCCTCTTTTTGGTTGTAGCCAGAGAATTGGGGAGTTGGAGCTTCCCTCATGTTGTAGCCTGAGAAACTAGGGGGTTGGAGCCTCCTTCCAGTTGTAGCTGGAAAACAAAGGAAGTTGGTGCTTCCAATGAATGTAATTCTTCAAGACATATAAGATAAAGCATTCTGTGGTTTTCTCCCGATTTGGGTTTCCACGTAAAATGCTGGTGTACTGTGTATGTGTGTGATTGTTCATTTCTTATTGCTCATTATTGGATAATAATTCTACATTGATATAACACTTTGATTATTTGGAGAAAAAGGATTATAATTACGCTATTACTGATTCACCCCCCCTCTTAGTAATCCAACAATTGGTATCAGAGTAGGTTCCTTCAGAAATCAGTTTAACCACTGAAAGGTAGACCATGGAGAGTACCAACTCATATAAAAATGGAATACCACACTTTGATGGACAAAAGTATGCTTTTTGGAGGATGAAGACATATATACAAGCACAGCGGTTTGAAATTTGGCAATCAATTATAGATGGATACATAGTACCAACAATTCCACCAACAAATGACAAAGCAGTGAAACTTGGTCAGAATAATTCCAAAGCTACAAATGAACTTTTGAATGGTCTCAGTGAAACAATATTCACCAAAGTTGCACATTGAAAATCCGCCAAAGAGAAAATCTGCCAAAGAGATTTGGGACAAGCTTCGAAATATTTATGAAGGAGATACAAAATTCAAAGAAGCAAAACTTCAAACTTACAGAGGTCGGTTTGAACAACTAAAAATGAAGGAAGATGAGAATATTGCAGCCTACTTCTTAAGAGTTGACGAAATAGTGAATGCAATCATAGGATTGGGAGAAGAAATCGAAGAATATATAATTGTTCAAAAGGTACTAAGATCTCTTCCTATGAGATTCAACCCTAAGATATTAGCACTAGAAGAAAGATCGGATCTGAACTCAATAAGCATGGACAAACTACATGGAATATTCACAACATATGAAATGAGAACTGAATAGGAAAATCCATATGTGAAAGAAGTAGCCTTCAAAGCATCCAAAAGATCAAAGCAAAAGAAAAAGGATCAAGAATAATATAGCAGCAACAACGACGTCTCGGAAGATGATGAAGAAGTGGCCAACTTTGTCAAAATACTGAACAAGGGAACCAATGGTAGGTATAGAGGTAAGCTTCCTTTAATTTGTTTTAATTGTGATGGTATTGGTCATTTTGCTAACAAATGTCCTCATAAAAAAAAGATAAATGATGAAGGTTACTCAAAAGGCAAACACACATATAACGGAAAAAGAACTACAAAGAAAGATTTCAAGAAAATCTTATGCATCAAAGAAGACATTTCATCATTAGATGAAGATGAAATTAGTGACAGTGAGACAAGCAGAGTTCTATTCATGGTAGTAAAAGATTCTGACAAAGAAGACTCTGAAGAAGAATATGAAGAAGCCGAAGAAGGATATGAAGAAGTCGAAGACGAAATTGAAGAGACAGAAGTTGACTATTGAGAAGAATTAATGTGTGCCATAGAAGTTATTAGAAAAGAAAAGAATAAAAACAAGAAACTAAAAGAAGAACTAGACAAGAAAAAGGACACTCGAGAAATAGAACAAATGATCACAAGATTGAAGGTTCAAATAGAAGAAGATAAAATAATTGAAGAAGCACTCAAAGAACAACTAGAAGAAAATGACAAGATCATTGGAAACTTGGAAGCATCGATTGTCACACTAAGAAAGGATATTCAAAAGAAAAATATGCAGAATAGCTCAAAAGTTATGGATGACATTATTAGCAGTAAAAAATCTCATCTTGACAAGTTTGGACTTGGATACAATTAGACAGAAAAGGAATCAAGCTCCAAAACAATAGAGCAAGAAACAAATCCAAAAAGCTATGCATAAATAATCAAAGGGGATAGGAAGATGTACAAAAAGGTTACATGGACACTCCTCCATCGAGAAGATTCAGATTTCAGAATCAACAACAAACAGATAGGCCTCAAGAAGAAGAAGGATTCGTAAGAGCACCTTCTTTCAGAATATTTTCAACTCCCAGGCATCAAACTATTTTTTTTGGTTTATGTTATGCATGTAATAATTTTGGACATAAAGCTATGAATTGCAGAGCTAACAACAAGAGAAATAACAACTTTGAGAGCCATACACAAAGGGGTTACTCAAGAAGACATAGTGAAACACAAAGAAGAAGTTACAACAGGTTTGAATATTTGAGCACTGAAGTGGAATGTTACATATGTAACAATTTTGGACCATGGCCAAAAATTGCAGAATGATATTCCCTCCTAAAGAACCTCAACAGAATAACAACAGTCACATACAAGAACCTCGGAAAATGACATGGATAATAAAACAAGATCAGTATATCAATGAAGAAAGCATAGTCGCTCTACAAGCTAAGCAGAAGAAACACGGTTGGTATGTTGACAATGGGTGTTCAAAACACATGACAGGTGATAGAGACAAATTTCTTACATTGCGAAAGGAAAGAGATGGATCAGTCTCCTTCGAAAATGATAATTCAACCAAAATCATTGGAGAAGGCACAGTCTGAATTGGGAATAAGAATAAAAAGTCACAAAATGTTCTACTGGTAGAAGATATAAAACATAATCTTCTAAGTGTGAGTTAAATGTGTGACAAAGGTCATAAAGTTACTTTCGATTCACAAAAGTGTGAGATAAGAAGAGAAGGTTCAGGGAAATTGGTCAGTACAACTGCAAGAACTTCAAACAACATATATGTGTTAAGTTAAATTGGAAATGAAATTAAGTGTTGCCTAGGAAAGGAAGATGGAAGTTGGCTATGGCACAAAAGAATGATTCACATGCATTTTGATAACCTTGTCAAATTCATGAAAAGAGAAGCAGTCAGAGAAATGCCCCAGATCACGAAACCAACCAACACTTTATGCAAGCATTGTCAACAAGGAAAGCAAACAAAGACTAGGTTCAAATCAAAGGAATATTGATCAGAATCTGGACCAGGGGTCTAAAAAGTGCTCAATTTTCAAAGTGCTCGGAATGCGACGAAAATGGTGCCATTGCGTCCGTCTCGTTCTCCTGATTCTGACAGTATATTTATTTTCGCAAACGGACGTCGGGAGCGAGAGATATCACGATCTGTTCGAATCGCCAAACAGAAAAAAAAAGGGTGCTGACTGGGCAGGCCGTACTGCCACGTGGCAGGGCCGTACAGTGCTGACGTGGCAGTGATGTGGCATGGTGGTACATCCGTGGCAGCTGACGTGGCGACCCTGCTGATGTGGCAATCACTGATTGGTTACAACTGGACGAATTGTATAGTGACACGTGGCATATTATTGGCAAGTTGAAAGGTGCCACGTGGCCTAATGAAGGGCTGCCACATGGCACCCTGGGTTTGACTATATTGGGTCGTATAAAAATTTGGTGGAGGCCGCGGGGTTTGACCCCGAACCTCCCAACCATGCCAACGTTTTAACAACTTTCCGCTAGCCATATTACCGCCCTTTTGTTTTTTGTTATATGTGTCAACGCGCGTGTATTTATTTTGGTGTATGGTTTTAATTGTAAAAGGGGGCGGGCCAGGGCTTGGCCCGACCCATGGTTCCATGTGAAAAGAAACATATGACCACAACATGGTTTGAATGGCGCGCGGTGGTGTATTAACAATTGAAACCCACGGTTATACCAATCAAATGACCGTTGTACTTTGCACGCGGGGTATATTTCTTTGGGACACGGTTCTATTACCATTCATATGACCGAAACTTTTTACAAAAGGCGCGCGGGGAGATTTTATATATGGTTTCATATATTATAGGACCGTATTTTGTGCAATGTTTTATTTGAACCATATATTATATATACATGTGTTATATATAGTTTTAAAACCATTGTTTAACATTTGCGCGCGTGGATTTGGTTTCCATTGGAGTTTGGCGCGCGAGTTTTATTTTGGGTTTTAAAATGGTTAATGAACCACGCCCGACGTGTGTCAGACCTGGGTTAACCGTTGAAACAGGTAGCCCCACATTTGCGCTGGGACGTGGCCATATGGCTCCCATGCGCCCAACACCTCCGATTTCGGGGGCTTTATTCCGGGTAACTGTTCGACATTTTGACGCGTTTTGCGGGACGCGCGTGTGCTGGGTTTATGCACATGAAAACGCTCAGGAGCTGGGTTCAGTCTTCCACAGGTGCAGAATGGCGAACCAGTAACAGAGCTTGAAGGGGAAAAATGGCAGAGGCCATAACTTTTGGAGTTTTTGACCAAATCAGGTGCCGTAAAATCCCAGCTAGGGGTTTTTGGACGTTCTGAGTCCATTGGTGAGGTTTTAATAGGCATTTGAAGAGCCCATTTGCAGATTTTTCACATTTGAAGTTTGAGGAAGCTCCATGAAGCTTGAAGCCCTCATTGTTTGAGGCATTGCTCAGATGAGCACATATCCATTTTCTGAGAATGAATAGTCATTTCTGACTGTTTATTATGCTCTGAACACATTGGGATAGGTTTCAAATCCATTGGAGGACTTCTACAGGTATTTTTTCCTCATTCAAGTTCAGGGAAGCTTGGAGGTCACATGTAGAAGAGGTCATTGTTGGATGAGCCATTGTCCATTTGCAGAGTTTTAACAGTCATTTTTGGGTTTTTTATGTATTCTGAACCCAATGGTACAAACTATAAATCCATTGGAGTTGAGCAGCATCTTTTAATGAGAATTTGACAAACTAATCCCAAAGAGCCAAGTCCATTGAAGGAGGCTCAAGGAGACGTAGCCCAAAGAGGGGTGAACTCCTTTATCATCTTGGTATTGCTGTGAGTTTGCTGTGTTATTTGCTGCACTTTACATTGCTGTGTATTGGTTTATAGCACATATTTAATCATTTAAAAGAATCTTTTCTCACACATATACATTGACAAGAAGAACCAAGAACTTAACACATAAACTATCTTGCATATTTTAACACATGAAGCAAGGTCCTGTTAAGGTTTAATTTAATGAAGTAGGGGGTGCTTGCATAGCATAACAAGTCAACCTTCTATTTTCAGATCAAATATTCAACAACAATACCACTGGAAATTGTGCATACTGATCTAGTTGGACCAACTACAACAAAGGGCTTAAAAGGTGAGAGATACTTTATGTTATTAGTTGATGATTATACAAGAATGACCGCAATTTGCTTTCTTAAGAAAAAGTCATAAGATTTTGAAAACTTCAAGATCTATAAGGAAATGGTTGAAAATGAGATGGATTCAAGAATCAAATGCTTGAGATATGATAATGGAGGAGAGTTCACTTCAAAGGAATTTATGGACTACTGCAGCAGTCATGGAATAAAAAGGCAATTCTCCGTTGCTAAGACACCTCAACAGAATGGAGTTGTTGAAAGAAAGAACACGAAAGTACAAAAAATGGCTCGAACAATGCTAATGGATTCCAAATTGATAGATATATTTTGGACACAGACAATGCATACAATAGTTCGCATTCAAAACAAAGTAATACTCATAAACAACACTGATAAAATTCCCTACGAGGTATGGAAAGGAAGACCAGCAAATGTGAAGCACTTCAGAGTTTTTGGAAGCAAATGCTACATCAAAAGAGAATATGGTAGAATGAGAAAGTTTGACTCTCGTGTGGAAAAATGAGTACTTGTTGGTTACTCAAGTACAAGGAAAGCATACAAGTGTTACAATATAATATTGAAAAAAGTTGTGGAAAGCATCAACGTAACAATTGATGAAACAAGCAGACCACAATCAAAGGAAGAAGAAAACAAATCAATGGAACAACTTTTCGAAGAAGAAGAAGAAGCATAAGATGAAGTAGAAGAGGAAGATGAAGAGAATCCAACAGAAACAAAAGACCAAGTTAAACAAGTATCTCCAAAGACACCTAGCAAAGGAGTACAGAAGAATCATCCTTCAGATCAAATTATTGGAAACAAAGATGCAAGAGTTGAGACTAGAAGAAAAATCCGTTCACTAGAACAAACGCACCTAACACTCTTATCTACAATTGAACCAAACTGTTTTGAAGAAGCCAACAAGGATGCATTTTGGAATAAGGCCATGAATGAAGAATTGGATCAAATAAAGAAAAATGACACTTGGGAATTGGTTCCAAGACCAAAGAATAAGAATGTGATCGACACAAAATGGGTTTTCAGGAATAAATTAAATGAAGATGGACAAGTTACAAGGAACAAAGCTAGATTGGTATGTAAAGGATATGCACAGAATGAAGGAATCGACTTTGAAGAGACCTTTTCCCCAGTTGCCAGAATGGAAGCAATCCAGTTTCTTTTAGCCTATGCATGCTCCAAAAATGTTAAAGTATATCAGATGGACGTAAAATCATCTTTTCTGATTGGGAAACTTGAAGACGAAGTCTACATTGAACAACCAGAATGATTTCAGTTGTTATAGAACACAAATTATGTGTGTAAATTAAAGAAGACCTTTTATGGTCTAAAATAGGCTCCTAGAGCATGGTAGTCTAGACTGGATAAGTATCTACAACAAGCAGGGTTCAAAAAAGGAAGTGTAGACAATAACCTCTACATCAAGGTAAGTGAAGGTAATATTTTATTAATTGAAGTTTAGGTTGATGATATTATTTTTGGTAGTGATGATGACAGGTTAAGCCATAAATTTGCAAAAGATATGCATAATGAATTTGAAATGTCATTACTTGGAGAACTATCATTCTTTTTGGGACTTCAGATACGTCAAAGAAACCAAGGAATCTTTATTTGTCAAACCAAGTATATCAGAGAAATGCTAAAGAGGTTCAGAATAGAAGATTGCAAACCAGTTATCACTCCCATGCAAACCAGTTGCAAGTTGAGCAAAGATGATGATTTGAAGTCTACAGATCAGAGGAAATATAGGTCAATTATTGGCAACCTACTATATGTGACAACATCCAGACAATATGCAATGCAGGCAGTTGGACATGTGGCATGATTTCAAGCAGCACCAAACGAGTCACATGTGTTAGTAGTGAAGAGGATTTTCAGATATCTCAAAGGAACATAAGAGTTTGGATTATGGTATCCAAAAGGAAAGAATATATCACTTATTGCCTACATAGATGCAGATTGGGCAGGTTGTATTGATGAGCGATGAATCACCAATGGAGAAACGTTCTACTTGGGTGAGTGTTTAGTATCATGGCTAAGAAAGAAAGAAACATCAATATCTTTATCTATAGCCAAGGCAGAGTATATTGCAGAAACATCACGTTGTACACATGTTCTTTGGATGAAAGAAACTCTTACAGATATACAGGTTGAGTATGATGAGCCCATTCCAATATATTGTGATAATACATGTGCCATCAATATCTTGAAGAACCCGGTGATGCACTCTAAGATGAAGCACATTCCAATAAAGTATCACTTTCTATGGGAGTAGGTTACAGAAAAGAACATCAGAGTTGAGTATGTGGGCACAAAAGAAAAAGTGGGAGACATCTTCACAAAACCACTTCCACGAGAATCCTTTGAATATCTTCGCTAGAGACTTGGAGTTATTTCTACTCCAAAATGAATTCTTTTTGAATGCTTATCTTATATGTCTTAGATTTACACGAGGAAGCACCATAAGAGGACAATTTAGTCAGGGGGAGAAACCCCGGATGGAAAGATACCTTTGCCATAGATGACAAAGGGGGAGAGATTTATTAGATGCATAGGACAGAGGCAGAGGATAGAGGAAGAGGATAGAGGCATGGTTCTAGGGGGAGCATGAGTGATATGGTTTCAGTATTGCATCAGAGTGTTTCCATCAATGCCAAAGGGGGATATTGTTGATTAAGGTTGGTTGTCATTGATGTCAACCCTTGAAGAAAGCCCCGTAGCACAAGGGTTGGGTAATGGACCCAATATTGTTTGATGTAAAGATGACTCACTATTTTCTTGTCATGGTTCATAATAATTAGAAATGGATGAACTAAAAAGTGCCCCCCTTATGGTGAAATCCCCCACGGGAAGACGCTTTGCAGATTGAGTTATTCTATAAGTATGGTTAGAGAACCCATGCTTATTTGTGGAATAATGAGATGAACACCAATGAATTTTTCAATGAAAATATCCTATATGGATAGTGATTTTCATTCCATTTCCATTGGTATGTGGAACGTCACATAACTCGTCACGGTTAGAGAGTTATGGCCATGAGAAGTTGGAGAACCCAGGTTTGGGTAATGGACTCAAGTTTGTTTGATGGATAACGATATGAGTTTTGATATATTTTCAGGTAATACTATTCTTTATGGATAGTACATGTCATTCCATTTATGGTGGTATGTGGAATGTCACATAACTCCTCACGGTTTGAGATTTATGGCCTTACGAAGTTGGAGGACCCTCATATGTCATCTAGAAG
>JZKD02S1077664.1:102624-129230 GCA_000966675.3 Picea glauca
ATAAGCACAACAATTGATAAAGGAGTTCACCCCTCTTATGGGCTACATCTCCTGGTCCAGCTTCCAATGGATCATTATTATTAATTGCTCAAAAAGTGCTCAAAAAAATGTCTTATAATGCTCAAACTGACAAACCGACTGCTCCAATGGCTTCCCAGCATCCCAAAACCCCTGTCTGGGCACTTTCGGCACCTCAATCGGTCAAAAAATGAAGAAGTTAGGCCTCCTGGAAGTCTCCCTCTTCAAGCTTGGTGTCTCTAGTTCTACAATTCGCACCCTTCCTCCATGAACCTAGATCACACGCTCTTTTAAGCGCAAAAACCCAGCACCGGGTGCAACCGCGTCAATGGTGCAAACCGTAGGACGGTTAAGGGCGCGCCAACCCCTAACCGCCTCGACACCTGGGCGTATGGCGCATATGACCGCGCTCTTGGCTAAGAGGTGGTTAAGTCGGTTTACAAATACCCGCTCTCCAGGTCGGGGTCACATGGTGTATATAATAGAACCATGGTTATTGGTTTTAAAAACCTCGCGCGCATTATACCGTGGGTTATGGTTCTAAACCCCGCGCGATTTATACAAATATACATTTTATATTACATGCTTTTGAAATGAAACCACGGGCTATGTAACATAGACCCCGCGCGTTTTCAATTGGTGACTATACAACATGGTCATATTATAATGCCAACGACCACGGGCCGGGGCTAAGCCCCGGCCCGACCCCCCACCATGTACACTATAATGTAATTTTAAATAAAATCAAATACATATTCATGTTAAGAAACACATGGCGGTGCAGTGGTCGGCGAAGGTTTGCGAAAACTTATGAAGTATGGCAGGTTCGGGGGTCGAACCCTGCGGCCTCCATTAGTTTTACATAACCATATAAACCAGTCAACGAGTGACACATGGCGTCAATGGATTGGGCCACGTGTCCTCACATCATTGGCCACCAATGACACATGTCATCTCCCGATTCGACAACCATCAACCAATGAATGCGTGCCATGTCATCCACCTGACACATCATCATATGGATGGTACGACCCTTCCATGTCACTGTACGAACTGTACGGACTGTACGAACATGTACAATCAACATCAAATTTTTGCCTGTTTGGCTTGGCGAATAGATCACGATATCTTCTTCATACGACGTCCATTTGACAAAGTAAATATACCACCAGAACCAGGAAGACGAGACAAACGCAATGGCACTATTTTTGTCGCATTTCGAGCACTTTGAAAATTGAGCAAAATTTGATCCCCTGATCAATTACAGATTGTTTGGTACATGTTGGTGCATGGTTGATGCACTTGTTTATGGTATAGGTTGATTACAGGTTGAGGTACAGGTTGATGCATGGTTTAGGTTATTGGTACAGGTTTACAACGATATATCTCATAGTGATAGTGTGGCAGTGGTTCCATCATTCTACTTCTAGTTTAGGACGGTTGGATGGGGCAAGGAAAGGTGGTAGTAGCCACCTTCTGGTTGTAGCCAGATTACATAGGGGGTTGTAGCCTCCTTCTAGTTGTAGCCACCTTCCGATTGTAGTTGGAGAACATAGGGGGTCGTAGCCTTCTTCTGGTTGTATCCAGAGAATTGGGGAGTTTGAGCTTCCCTTAGGTTGTAGCCTGAGAACCTAGGGGGTTGGAGTCTCCTTCCAATTGCAGCTGGAAAACAAAGGAAGTTGGTGCTTCCAATGAATGTAATTCTTCAAGACATATAAGATAAAGCATTCCGTGGTTTTCTCCCGATGTGGGTTTCCATGTAAAACACTGGTGTACTATGTATGTGTGTGATTGTTCATTTCTTATTGCTCATTATTGGATAATAATTCTACATTGATATAACACTTGGATTATTTGGAGAAAAAGGATTATAATTATGCTATTACTGATTCACCCCCCCTCTTAGTAATCCAACACTATGTAAGTTCATGGATTCCTCTTCAAATAAAACTGGTTCTTGTGTGTCCAATTTTACTACAATTTCTCTGCTCAATTGCACTCTTTGTTCGTCATCAAGGAATTCTCTGTCCTTAATGTTTTCATCCAGATCCATGTCTTCAAGAGAAATTTCATCTTCAAGTTTGAACTCAACTATTTCTTCCTAATTTTTTTCCTTTTTATTTTATTAGTTATTATGTGTTTTTTCAAGACTTCCCCTAGGGGGGTTATGCTCAACTCCATCATTAGAGTTGTCAATTGAGGAGTTATTTTTCTGTTGATTTGTAGGTTGAGTTATTTGTTTTGATGGGATGCTTTTTTGTGAAACACTTGGTGGTCATGTACTCCTTTCATTGACAAATTTTCCATTTTGTCGATATTGTTTAGTAGTGCTGACCATAGTTTCAATATCTTCCTGATTCCTTTCAAAAGGAATCACCTGAGGACTCTCACTATCACCTTCCTCTTCTTCAAATAAAAGGGTATTTGCAAATGCAACACTGTAACCCATAGAAACTATACGATTCATGAAATTTTGGTAAGGGTTGAACCCTTTGACTTCATATGCTAGATTTAAGTTGAATTGGTTGAATTGAACCAAAAATTCATCAATGTTTGTAATACTTTTCAATACTATTTCTCCAACCTTCCAGGACAGAGGGATAAATTTCCTTTTCCTTTTTTCAAGGAAGAAACGAACCCAAAATCTATATTTTCTGCACCCTTATGTTGAAAACATATTATTTGATACATAATATGGAAGGTATGATGGTTTTTCTTTAGAATAGTAAACCTAGATTACACTAAACTATTACATTGCCTTGAAATTTCCTCTTTTATCTAGAAATGTTGTAGCTTCTAAAGATAGTATTGAAGTGATTGGCCCAAAGACGAGCTTTTTAAAAGGAGAGCCAAATTAATTATGCATTTTGTAAAAATGATACATTACCTTTTGTTTCCATAAGGTAGGGTACCATGTTTGAACTGGGTCAATTTTGTAATGGACATGTTTTGGTAAATGCAAACCTATAAAAACATGACAATATGTGATAACAAATATTAAATATGAGGAAAAATATAATTTCTTATTCTTTTTAAAATTTGATAGTTGAAAGGATAGTTCACTAGAAATAATCTTCGCCTAGTCAAAAAATGTTTTTTCATGAATGGATAGGATGTATAGAACTAGATGAGGAATTGTAGCAGTTGATTCTTGTCCAACCACCCTGTCAAAAAGCCATGTCATTTATCGATAGGGATACCTTAGCAAATTAACCTGGATAGCTGATATGTCTTTTAGCATCATGCTTGGATCTTCAATATATTATTTCAAGAGATCGATTCCACTATTTCTCGCCTTCAAGAAATATTTAGCTTCATCCTATTTAAATGTAATTGTCATCTCTAGAAGTTTAAGCATTCTTCTAAAAATAGAAGGACTTAAAGAAATTGGGGATTAAACTCGAAGATGAATTATCAGTCGGTTTTTATCAAACTTATCTATAAACCAAGAAACTTGTTCTTTGCAGTCGAATACTTCAGGAACACAACCTGCTGAAGAAACCCTGGATGTCCAAATTTGATTAGAGATTCTCTCTGGAGATGACAATGTCAAATAATATTTGTAGGCTCTTGACCACTGGAATTTCTATTATTCTCATCCAAAAGTATTGAGTGTATCTCCACATAAATCCTCTCTCCTTCTAGTTGTCATGCTAGATGAAGTTGGTGAACTACTGTGCTGTTCCTTCTTCAAAACGTTGTTATCAAGGTAATCCCATTTATTATACAATACTTTGGAGCCTTTGGTTCAAAGAGATAATAATATGAAATAATATTGGAATTAATGGATGGTAGTCTCGAGAACTACGACATTAATTACAACCTTTTTACACTTAAACTTTTGTTATCCCTATAGGATTCACATTATATATTTGTTGGGGAATGTGACAAGATGAGACTAGGATTTACTGCAAGGCAGTGGAGGATCAGAGATATGTGAAGAAAATATGGAGTGATCGTGAACCCGCAGACCCATGGTGGAAACTAAAAAAAATGACTAAGTATGAGAACTCAATCGAGATTAGTGGTAGATGGTAAGAACAATACAAATCAATGTGAACCCGCGACAGAGTTTGAACATTTTGTCTAAGAATTGAAATGTCATAGAGGTAGCCAAGTATTAAAAATACATTAATTATAGAGGATTGGTTAGACCTAAGGTCACAGTGATAATGAACGGAATGTAGAAATCCTTTTAACCCGTGGTGAAGCATTTCATGAAAAAATATAAGAGTTGCTATGAAATGCCGGCGAAAAAATAAGAGAGTGCACTTTGAAGACCACGATTTTTTAGACTTCGAAAAAGGATATGTGATGATCCCACAAGAGAGTCGCAATAATCGATTTATGAGTGCATAATGGATATGAAGAGATACAATGGTACATTTTAGAGGAGGCATATATTTGTACAAGGATGAAAATGTCTCATGAACCTGCGACAAAAAAAATGTTTTTTCTAAGTGTGGGAAATATACAAAGGAAGATTTATGAAAGACTTAACACACTTTTGGGTCAACAAATAGCTCCAACTATGGGACGATAACCCCCTGTGGGTTACCGAGAATCCATAATCTCGAAAATTGGGCATGGAGTCAGTAAAAGAAAAGAAAACAAAGTTTTTGAGGATATGCATAAAGAGAAGAAAATTATGTACATGATGAGACTGGAAATTTTCAAGAGAAGAAATTTTTGAGATGTTGCTCGTTAACTGGAAAAAATTACACTGTTCCCTTCATGTATTTGAGAATATATGAATTATATCCAATAATTTTTTCAATAATATATGGACCAATCAACAATGCTTCAAATTTTTTGTGTAAAGACAATTTTTCCTTGGATTTATTCCACAACAATACTAGCTGTACCTTTTGAAAATATTTTGTTGATGTGCTTTGATTAGAATGTTTCTTGATGTCTTGTTGTCTTTGAGTCATTTTATTTAATTCCTCACTTCTTTTTTCTTTCAATCGCATCAACTGATCATATATTCTTTGCATAGGAGAAACGTTTTCTAAATATTCAATGTTGAGAGCGTATGTCAGAGCATTCAACTCTAGGTGAATGGGAATTTTAACTTATTTTCAATATACCAATGTATATGGTGACGATCTAGTGCTGTCCTCTGGTGTAAGTAGGCTGGCCCATAATGGATTAATTAATTTTGTATGCGAATTCCTTTGGTTCACAACAATTGTCTTTTTAAGGATCTAGATCAAATCTTTATTTGTTGATTCAACTAAACCATTTCCTTGGGGATAACAATTTAATGATTGCCCCACGATGATACCAAATTCCCCACAAAATTTAGTGAAATTTTATCCAATGAAAATTGATCCATTGTCTGTTATGAACTTCTCTCGAACTCTGAATCTTGAAAAAATATTTTCTTTAAGGAAATTAATGAGCTCTTAAAAAATTATCCTTTTTGAGAGCTACAAACTCTTGCCACTTAGTGAAATAATCAGTTGCAGTTAGAATGTATGAATGATCCTTGCTAGATTTTGGATTGATCATTCCAATGACATATAGTCCCCATGGTCCAATGAAATCTAGTCCCATTGTGTAAACGATTCTTCAACTATTATTGGCGGCAATGACATTGCTACTCTTTTCATTTTCCATGAAATTTTTTGGCAAGCGATGCATTTTATAATCATTGAATACAAGTCTTTAAAAATAGAAGGCTAATAGTAACCAACTCTCATAATTCTGTGTGCATTAGTTGTAGGTGCAAAATGTCTGCCACAAACACCTTCATGAAATTCTCCCAACACCTTTTGAGCTTTTGTTGAATCAAGACATCTTAACAACATTCCATCAAAATTTCTTAGGAAAAGTACTTCAACAACTAATACATACTGGTTTGCATTCATTTTTAATGCCCTTCTTTCCTTTGAAGACATACCAAATGGAAACTAGTCATATTTTAGATAAAATATAATATCCTTGTACCATTTTGATGTGGATGATGACGATCCTGCTGAAATAGATATATCTCCATTTATTGCATCAATCCCTGTCATTAGTTTACATAGTCCTTGTCCTCTAATTTTTTTTAAGAGCTTGATCTCAATATCATATTCTTGAATTTTAACCAACCAGTTTACCCATTTTCCTTCTCTTAATTTTTGATTTAACAACATATTCACTGGAGAAGTTGGGACATAGGCTATGACATGAGATGAAAAAATATAAGTCCTGAAATGTGCCACCACTTTAACTAAGGAGAGAGCCTTCTTTTCTATTTTTGAGTATTTTAATTCACAATCATGTAGAGTCTTACTCATAAAATTTATTGGAAGTTCTTCACCCTTTAAATTTCTTTGTGTCAGTATTGAAGCAATGGTTTCCTCTGAAGCAAATGAATATATTATGAAATTTTGATCAAAATTCAGGATGACAAGTACTGGAGAAGTATTAATTGAATGCTTGGTTCTGGTGAATGTTGCCCGAATCTCTTGAGTCCATTCAAACTTTTGATTTTTTTTCAACAACATATTAATGGGATTTACAACATTTTCATAATCTGGTGCAAATCTCTGCACAAAGTTTATCTTTCCAAAGAAAAATTGGACTCCCTTTTTTGACGTTTGGGGATTCAATTCATTGATTTAATTAGTTCTTTTTGGATCAATATAGATCCTCTCCTTACTTACTATGTGCCCCAAAATTTCCCCCTTTGATACAACAAACAATCACTTCTTCGGATTCAGAGATATACCATACAATCTACAATGCTCAAAGAATTATCTCAAATGATTTATATGTTCTTCTTTAAACTTTGAGTGAATTGTCAAATCATCCTGATAGTCAGTAATGAACTTTCCAATTAAATATTTAAAGGCATGATCCATTACTCTTTGGAAAGTTGCTTCAACATTATTTAACCCAAAAGGCATATGAACATAGGCATAAGTCTCCCAAGGTGTAACAAAAGCGGTTTTGGGTCTATCTTCTTCAACAACCAACACCTAATTGTATCCAGAAAAAACCTTCAAGCATACACATTAAGGATTGACTAGTAAATTGTTGTAATAAAATCTCCATATTGGGGAGTGGATAGTTGTCTTTAATGTCTTCCCTATTTAAATCTATGAAATCTATACATAGGTGAATTTCTCCACTCTTCTTCCTGACTATTACTGGATTTGACAACCACTATAAATGTCTTATTGGAACAATTATTCCAACCTTCTTTAATTTGTCCAATTCAATCTTTACTAGAGTATTCATCTTGGGATTGATTATTAGTAGTTTTCGCTTGACATGATTTTCTCCTTCTTTAAGGGGTATGATGTGTTGAAAAATGGAATTGTCATATTCTTTTAGATCATAGTGCATCCAAGTAAAAATATCATAAAATTATTTAAACATGGAATTATATTGATCAATTTCTTGTTTTGTGTAGCTGGTGCCAAGATTTACATATTTGGGAGAGTCATGAGTTTTGTTGTTCTTGAGATTATACTTAAGGATCAAAGCATAATGTCAGGCATCAAGAAATAAGGAAAGTTTTAATGTTTGCGTTTTCTACCTCAGTTATGTGAGAAAAATTCCTTAAATTGAATTAACAACATAATAGCTCAGAGGCCGTCTTTCGTATTTGAGTTAAAATTAAAAATATTGAATGTAATGAGAGAAAAAAATAAAGATGTTAGACAAAGAAAGGCATCAGTTGCAAAAGAATCTTACTTTGTAATAGAAGAAGAAAATAAATTGAATAACCTTAAATGAAGCATAAAATGTAGCAATCTAATTAACTCACAGGTCTTGTATTTACTAACAGTAAACACAAAGGAAAAACTGTTTTCTATTAGATAACTAAATGAATGTAATCACAGTAGATGCTGTACTAAATTACGATCAAGCATTCATCAAGGGAATATACAAAAAGATGATGGAATGTGGAAAGACAGAAGAACACATAACTCAAATGAATGAAATGTGGAATCTCTGGTATGTATTTGTATTAATCCTCAATGAGGAGAGTTTTCTCAATTACATATGGAAAAAAATCATCCCTTTGTTCATCTTTTCAATATGTATTTATACAAAATGATTTTCAACCCTAGGCGGTTGGAATTCTCGTTATTTCTAAAAAGTGACGATTACAAAATAAAAGACTTGGAACACTTTGCTTATTTTTCCTTTGTCTCTTTCCCATGCAGTACATGCTACCTCATTGGTTCTTTGAGGTACTCCCTTTTCCTCACTCATTACATTCGACACACCTGCCTACAAATTGTGCTACTAGCCTGGAAGGTTCTATCACATCTTTTGCCTAAAAAATGTACAACTTCCTTTGTAATTGTTGCAGTCTGTCTTCTATCCTTTTGTCTTCAGAATTCATTGACTGTAACTCCATATTAGGCTTCACCATTCATCTATCTATCTGAGAGATGTCAATCTGCTTTAACTGCGGAATTTCAACCTGAGATTCTTCTAAGCTTGCTTTGATATCAAGTTGATGTTTTACAATGTCAATTTGTCCCAGAACTTTAGAACAATCATATTTTTCGAGGCCTAGTGAATTTTTATTTAGTGAGTGAAAAACCTCTTCACAAGCCTCTTTGATTTCCTTAGCCAATATTTTACTCTTGGCTATATTGGCCTCCCATGTTTTCAATATTATGTCACCTCTGACCTGCTCTGCAACATATAATCTGGGAATTACAAAAAAATCTTCTCTAGTCGATGACACAAAGGATTCTTGAAAAGTGATTCGAGCTGTAGTAGCCTCTCTTTCTCTAAGACAAATGTTTTCCAATGATTGATTCACAACCCAAAAATGGTTTTGAATAATTTCCACCTTATCAAAAAGGCCTCGTTGCACTGATTCTAGCTGTTTACATAATTCCAGTGCCTGTGTTTGAAAAACGGTTATATCTATAACCATGATTTCAGTCAAGTTCAACTTGGCTTGTACTTGCTTCATTAATTCACTTTGCGGAATAACTTGCTTTTCACTTGCTTTCACATTCTTGTGAATCTCACCAAGACTAGATTTGAGCAGTTGAATTTCTTGTTTATCACTAGCTCTAGCCTGTTCAAGCTCTTTATTGACTTCGTCTCTAACATTATTTTATGTAGTCCTTATTTGATTTTGAAACTGACTTATCATCTGATTTCTCTGTTTCAATTGCTCTGCCAGATTATCGACCGACCATTGATTGGCTATAGTGAAGGCGCCTAATGAACCAACCATTTCCTTGGCGAGCTCTGAATCCTCCAAGCCCTGTCCATCAAATATCATCCTTTTCCTTTTGGATACTACCCCTTATTTATGATGCGATTCTCTTCTGACTATGGCCCTCCTTTTCGTGCTAAAGAAAAAGTTCAAAGGAGACATCTCTTCAAGCGGGATCGGGGTAAGATCGCTTGCAAATGCAATTTCAGGACCAAGAGTTCTGAAACTTGACTATAAAGGGGTTAGTGCTGTAATAAGACTACCTATATCTGTGAACTTTCATGTTATCCTGATACTTCTGTAGTTTTTCATATACTTTAGCTCTATTTTTCTGAACTTCAATCATTTGATTTATTCTTCTGGTGATGTCATTTGGCTCTTCTTTTGAGTGTTTCCAGAGTTTCATTATGGCTAGCGCAAGATTTATGGGTAAAAAAACATCAGTACCATATACCATCTGAAATGGGGACATTCTGATGGATCTTTTTGTGCCTATTCTGTTAGCCCATAAAGCATATTTCAAATGTACATGCCATGCTTTCTTATTTTCGGTCAACACTTTTTTAATTCTGGTTATCAAGATCTTGTTCGAGGACTCGACTAATCCATTTCCCTGCAGATAATAGGCCGTAGAATTTCCTAGTACAATGTTGTACTTTTGAAAAAAACTTATCATGGCCATGGATTTGAAAGCTTGAGCATTATCAGTAACTATTTTCCGAGGACAACAAAATCTTGATAAAATATTCTCTTCCAAGAAACTGATCACCACTGCATCTGTTGTGTTTCACATAGGAATGGATTCTACCCATTTAGTAAAATAATTGGTAGCAGTCAAAATCCACTTATGTTGAGCACTAGAATGTGGATTTATTTCACTGATGAAATAAAGACCCCATTGTTGAAACGAGGCTTCATCTTTAACTGGAACCAAAGACAGTGCAAGAATCGTTTGGTTGCCGTGAACAATTGACAGGGGTTACAAGCTCCGACCTTAGCATTCACATCATTGAATAATTTCGGCCAATAATATCCAACTCTTAGGATTTTGTAGGCCATTTCTCTCCATGTGTGATTTCCTCCACACACTCCTTCGTGAAATTCATTTATAACTTTCTTTGTTTCGGATTCTACTAAATAACTCAGTAAGAAACCCAGAGGATCGTTCCAATATAGTTGACCATCTACGATGCAATATTTCACTGCATGTAACTTCAATATTCTAGCTTTAGATGGAGTTAGGTCGCTGGGGCATTGAAGAGTCACAATGTCACTATACCAAGCTGAAGAAGAGAATTTTTCTAAAATTTCGGTTGCGGGTATAGTAACATCAAATTCATTTATATCTAAAAATCCCTCATACTCTTGCAGATGATTTATTCCGAGTGCTTTAAAATTTGATTCAGCTAATAGATTAGCCAACCCCTAACCTTTTACAAGTTTGGTCGGTTTTACTTCCAGGTCAAACTCCTGGATTTTATCAAGCCATCGGCCCCTCCTTCCATTGCTATCGGGTTGAACCAACATATCTTTAACAAAACTGGTGGGTACATATGCAATTATTTTAGAATGTAGTACATACTTTAGGGCCTTCATCATTGCGTAAGATCGCTTTTCCAATATATCATATTTTAGTTCAACATCTATGAGACTTTTATTAAAAAACACAATTGGCTGTTCGAAACCCTCATCATTCTTTTGTAACAGTACGACTGCAATAGTATGTTCAGAGGTGAATGAAAAAATAAAGAATTCTTTCATATAATCTAGGCTTGCCAGTACCAGTGCTTCACCTATAAACTTCTTAATACATTTGAATGACGCTTTGGATTTTCTTGTCCACTTGACCTCGCTGTCCTTCTTGAGCATATCTGTAATCAATTTTACAATTTCAGCGAAGTTTGGGATGAATCTTCTTAAAAAATTATTTTTTCCTAAGAATGGCTGGATCTCCTTTCTATTCCTAGGAATATTAATAGTTTCTATAGCTTCAACCCTCTTTGGATCAATTTTAATTCCATCTCTTGATACTATATGGCCCAAGAGTTTACCTTCCTTCATTTCAAAATGAGATTTCTTGGGATTCAGAGACAAACCAAATTTCCGACTTTTCTCAAACGTCTTTTTGAGGTGCAACAGGTGCTCTGCATTAGATTTAGAAAACAAAGTTAGATCATCAAGATAAATGACGACAAACTTATCTCTTTCATCGACAAAGGCAATGTCCATAGCTCGCTGGAAAGTGGCTCATGCGTTCATCAAACCGAATGGCATTTTATCATACATAAAAGTACCCCATGGGGTAGTGAACGCGGTTTTCTCTTTATCATCCTCATGAACTGCAATTTGATTATAGCCTAAAAATCCATCAATCATAGAAATTCTATTTTCTCCTACCACCTTTTCCAATACATGATCCATTTTAGGCAATGGATAATTATCTTTGAGTGATGATCTGTTTAAATTTATGAAGTCAACACACAGTCTGATTTCACCATTTTTCTTCTTAACCGGAACTAAATTATCTACCCATTCAAAGTATATGAGTGGGACAATGATCTTAGCACCCAATATTTTCTTTACCTCTTTCTCTATCATAGGCAGTAGTATAGGATTTATCTATCTGAGCTTATTCTTGAATGGTTTAACACCTTGCTTTAGAGGAATCTTGTGTTCGAATATGGTGGTATCATAAGTTCTTAATTCATCATAGGACCAAGCAAAAACGTCCTTATACTGCTTGATAAACTCAACATATTTGTTTTTTTATTTCAGGAGGCAGGTATTTGGATATTTTAGCCAGCCTTGGAGTTTCCTTAGTGCCTATATCACAATCTTCAACTTCTTCAGGCTGAGGCTGTAAAGTAGACTTCAAGGGAATATCATCATGATTAAATAATCTCTCCAAGGGAATCAAACCTTTAGGGATCTGATTATTTTTCAATAAAAACATGCAGTGATTAGCGATTTTATTTTGAAACTCCTGAGGATATTTTCCTTCCTGCATAATCTAAACAGGGTCATTCTGATTTTCCTGATCAATATGCGTTTCAACAAATTCATCCACCATCTCTAAAAATTGTCTGATTTGCTCATCATCTTCGAAGAGCTGCCAATGTTGTATATTGTTTGGTATTGATGGTCCGTGCCTCATTTCTATATGATACTTTAGTTTGAAAATAGTCGGAGGCACAAACGTTGAGGATGCTTTGGCCAATGAATCTGCCCGTTGATTTTCTGTTTTGGGGATGTAGTGAACATTAACTGATGAGAAAAAGTTTTCAATTAGATACCAGACACAATTTTTGTAAGACCTTAACCTTGGGTGTTTATCCTGGTACTGATGATTTATCTATTTTATAATTAATTTCACATCACCATAGACTTCCAAGTTTTTAATTTTCAACACTTCATGGAAGCCTCTAATCCTAAGACCAGGGCTTCATATTCACATACATTATTAGTGTAATCGATGTCCCACTGTAACCTGTAATAAAAATGGATAATAAAATCATCTCAAGGTGCCATAAACAGAAATCCAACTCCTACTCCTTCACAAGATGAAGCACCATTGAAATACATTTTCCAAACTCCAGTACTATATACATCTTTATTTGTTTTTTCTAATTTTTTCTTTTTCTTTACAATTTTCTTCTATACAGTCATATAAATCATCATCAATGGATAAAATACAATTTCCTAAATCATGATCTGCGACATAAACATGGTAATTATTTGAATTCAACGGGTCACTTACTATATATGCCAACCTTGTCTCTCTGTACAAGCAGGTAAATTGTCCACCGAAGATCAGGATTGTAGTGTATGCCATGTTGAGTTGAAGGGATCCTCCCAGTTTGGCACCCCAAGAATTGGATAAAAACATGTCAGACTTTGGAGGTATATCAACAACAACCACATCCATCATAACACTTTTTACAGGAATCTGCGCAAGATTAACCACTAAATATTTAATCATACCCATACATTTAACTTTTCTCGAATCAAAAGAATACATATCTCTGTATGATCAAGTAATTTCGAGACCAATTCTATCCATAATACCTTTGGGCATTACATTATGGGAAGCTCCAAAATCCAACATGCAATTATGAAGAAGATGATCATGCACAATTAGCGTAATGTATAAAGGCGCGACAATATCTCTGGCACCTTCAAAATGTGGACAAAAAAATATTTTCGGTTTATCATCTTCGAAATTTGTAACGTCGGTCTGACTTTCTGTATCCCAAAAATTTATCATTTTAGCAATTTTCTTTCTGTATGTAGGGTTTTTTGCCAACTCAACCAGAGGTACAAGGATCTTGATCTTATTAATCTCATTCTCTAGATTGAAATTTCCCATTTTCTTATCGACTTCTCTGGTTTGGATTTCTATCAACTTTTTTCCTGATTTATCGGTTTGTGATGCTTTTGTTTCAGTCAGGTTTGTTTTTATAGTCTGTGTTCTGACTACTTTTGTTTTGACATTCTGTGTCTCAGATGACAATTGAGTTGTCTCATTATCTTTGTTCTTCGACAAAATTTTCTTTGGTTGAGAAGTTGTGATATTTCTATCTTTAGGCCTTAGATTATACTTCTGTTGAAGCTCGACCATTATATTATCTATGATTCCTTGACAAACATATTCTCCGCATTATTTATGATTTCATAATTATTAGACCAATATTCTGTATTTAGAGACTTTTCATAATCTTGTTTCGTAAAAAAAGGTTCTCGGCAATCATCACCGAGATTATTCATATATTCTTCTAACTCCTCAAAGTTTCGCAGGTCCTCTCCTCCTATAAGATTTTCATTCTTAAAGGGGGCTTGAATCTTTTGATCTTCATTCTTGATCTGTCTTTGTTAGATTTGAGGATTAGGATTTCTTCTGAAATCTTTTCTAGGGAATCGATCATTCTTAGATTGGTCCAATTCCATTTTCGAGATTTTATTTGACAATTCTTTGATTATTTTTTCCATGTCATCCATATTATCTTCCAAGGACCTCCTAGATCCAGAGGGTCTTGCTTGTTCTCTGTATCGTCTGATTTCCTTATTTCCCGTTTCAAATTTAGATTTTAACTTCCCTGATGCCATCATATTTGACTCAATTTCTACAACATCGTTCTACATTTTAGTGAGGTTGACAGATCTTCTTTCCCTCAACAATAGAGAAAAATCAAGCACGAAATCCCTGGTAAAAGTTACCTTTGTTGTAGGTTGAGAGGGTTTAACCTCAGCTGGGATCTTGTTATATAATTTATTAAACCTTTGAGTGAATTCAAGAACTGTTTCTGAATTTTTCTTTCTTAAAGATCCAAACTCGGTTAGATAAGAAAGGTGATGTTTTCTCTCTCCCCATTGTCTGAGAAAGGCACTTTCTAACTCATCATATGATCCTATGGAATCTGCCGACAATACTCAGAACTAGGTTCTCACCTGCCCTTCGAAGGTTTGAAATAGAAGCCTTGAATAAACATCCTTTTGCTCAAGGCCAAGGATATCAACGAATTGATCGAAGAAATTTATGTGCTCATTCACGGTTAAGTCTCCCTATCTGGTGAACTTTGGTAGGTTTTTCATATAGTTTTCATGTAAATCATGGAGGGGAAATGGGAGGACCAAAGGAACATACCTAGCAGCTACTTTAGCAAAAATTCTAGGAGGTAGGGGTGGTCCTTGACAACCTCCTCCTCCTCCTCCAACACCATGTCCTCCTACACCTCCAAAACCACCTACTATGACCGCAACCATTGATAATTTAAGAGATGAAACTTTGGATTTATAGGAAGAATTTTAAAAAATATGTAGTTACCTTTCGGTCCCTTCAGGATTAAGCGAAAAAGTTTCAGGAGACAAAAAATTTGAAAAAGAGGGAACAGGGAAATGGGGGCTAGGTTTTTCGGATTTACAAAATATATAAACATGAGAACCAACAAGAGTCAAGTCAGAGTATAAGATATCTTCTTCAAAACCTCGAGAGGTTGGAAGCTTGACATCAAGAATTGATGAAATATTAATTGAAGTGGGTATTGAGATGGATTTTTTACCTTTATTGGTAAAGGAGATAGTTGGAACGGTCTCATATTTAATCTTAGGTGAAACCAACTCGGGTTTTAGGGTTTTGACTTCGATTCTAATAGTAATTTTTTCTCTGGAAAATACTTGGGTAAAATCTTTTTGCGGAGTTAACTGCTCAAATAAAACCTTAGTATTAGATTTGGGTTGATAAACCTTACTTGCTGATGCCATAGTCTTCTTAAGGTATCCCCTTGGTTTGAAAAGTTTTTCAAGGTTAGATACAGGCAAAATCTGCTTAATGTTTGGATTATTTCTGGTATTTGTTTGACTAAATGCCAGTTTATTAGTTGTGGAGTTGCCAAGTGAAAGATAAAAATTAGCCTTATAATGTATTCAATCTTTGTTCACTATCAAAGAGAGAAACTTACCAATGTCGTTCTCCCAGAGAAAAATAACTTCGTTTCTCCGTCCCCGACAACGATGCCAAAAAGATGTTGTTCCTGAGTTTATACTTAAGGCTCAAAGCATAATGTCAGGCATCAAGAAATAAGGAAATTTTTAATGTTTGCGTTTTCTACCTCAGTTATGTGAGAAAAATTCCTTAAATTGAATTAACAACATAACAGCTCAGAGGCCGTCTTTCGTATCTGAGTTAAATTAAAAATATTGAATGTAATGAGAGAAAAACATAAAGCTATTAGACAAAGCAAGGCATCAGTTGCATAAGAATCTTACTTTATAACAAAATAAAAAAATAAATTGAATAACCTTAAATGAAGCATAAAATGTAGCAATCTAATTAACTCACAAGTATTATATTTACTAACAATAAACATAGAGGAAAAATTGTTTGCTATCAGATAACTAAATGAAATGTAATCACAATAGATGTTGTACTAAATTGCGATCAAGCATTCATCAAGGGAATATATAAGAAGATGATGGAATGTGGAAAGACAGAAGAACACATAACTCAAATAAACGAAATGTGGAAAACTCTGGTCTGTATTGTATTAATCCTTAATGAGGAGAGTTTTCTTAATTACATATGGAAACAATCATCCCCTTGTTCATCTTTTCAATATGTATTTATACAAAATGATTTCAACCCTAGGCGGTTGGAATTCTCGTTATTTATAAAAAGTGAGGGTTACAAAATAAAAGACTTGGAACACTTTGCTTAGTTTTCCTTTGTCTCTTTCCCATGCAGTACATGTTACCTCATTGGTTCTTTGAGGTACTCCCTTTTCCTCTCTCAATACATTTGACACACCTGCCTACAAATCGTGCTACTAGCATGGAAGGTTCTGTCACATCTTTTGCCTAAAAAATGTACAACTTCCTTTGAAATTGTGGCAGTCTGTCTTCTATCCTTTTGTCTTCACAAGTCATTGAATGTAATTGCAGATTAGGCTTCACTAGCCATCTATCTATCTGAGATATGTCAATCTGCTTTAACTGCGAAATTTCAACCTGAGATTCTTCTAAGGTTGCTTTGATATCAAGTTGATGTTTTACAATGTCAATTTGTCCCAGAACTCCAGAACAATCATCTTTTCTGAGGCCTAGTGATTTTTTGTTTAGTGAGTGAAAAACCTCTTCACAAGCCTCTTTGATTTCCTTAGCTAATATTTTACTCTCGACTATATTGGCCTCCCATGTTTTCAATATTATGTCACCTCTGACCTGCTCTGCAACAAAGAATCTGGGAATTACAAAAATTTATTCTCTAGTCAATGACACAACCGCTTCTTTAAAAGTGATTAGAGCTGTAGTAGCCTCTCTTTCTTCGAGACAAATTTTTTCCAATGATTGATTCACAACCCGAAAATGGTTTTGAATAATTTCCACCTTAATAAAAAGGCCTTGTTGCGTTGATTCTAGATGTTTACATAATTCCAGTTCCCGTGCTTGAAAAATGGTTATACCTATAACCATGATTTTAGTCAAGTTCAACTTGGCTTGTACTTTCTTCACTAATTCACTTTGTTGAATAGCCCGCTTTTCGCTCACTTGCACATTCTTATGCATCTCATCAAGACTGGATTTGAGCAGTTGAATTTCTTATTTATCACTAGCTCTAGCCTGTTCAAGCCCTTTATTGACTTCGTCTCTGACATTATTTTCTGTAGTCCTTATTTGATTTTGCAACTGACTTATCATCTGATTTCTCTGTTTCAATTGCTCTGCCAGATTCTCGACCGACCACTGATTGGCTGTAGCGAAGGTGCCTAATGAACCAACCATTTCCTTGGCGAGCTCTGAATCCTCCAAGCCCTGTCCATCAAATATCATCTTTTTCCTTTTGTCTACTACCCCTTCTTTCTGATGGGATTCTCTTCTGACTATGAAATTCCTTTTTGTGCTAAAGAAAAAGTTTGAAGGAGGCATCTCTTCAAGCGGGATCAGGGTAAGATCACTTGCAAATGCAATTTCATGACCAGGAGTTCTGAAACTTGAATGTATATGGGTTAGTGTTGTAATAGGATTGCCTATATCTATGATCTGTTTTTCTTATACTGTTTGTGAGGTATTAGTAGGGGTGACTGGCAATAAAGGAATTACCATTTGTTTCTGTTTTAGTATTGTCTCATATTGAACATTTGTCTGCTTCCCTAGACATCCTACCCACAAGGCTTCTAATTCTTGTGTAGACACTTCAGGATTCTTTAGAATTTATTCGGTAGTTTGTTTACTAGAAGACTCTGGTTCAAAACCTGGAGGTATGGATCCCTGCACCGGAGGGGTGGTTATCAATTCTCCCTGTAGTATCTTGGGAAAAATACTCCATCTGTGCTTTTGGAAAGTGAATAAACTGGTCTGTTGGTCAGGGGATAACGCCTGGACTCTGCCTTGTACCTCCTTAGAATATCTGATTCCTATGAATATATCGTCATATGGGAAATCTTCATGCATATATATTTTCATATTGCATTGAGCTAGGTTCTTCTCCACAATTTGGTATGGATCATGTCTTTTGAATTCAATGTCGACCAATTTGACATCCTCTAAAGCTGCAACCTCTACTTTGGAATGGCCAAAATTCAACAAGGAAAACATTCCAACCTGTAGAGGAAAGACTGGCCACAATTTCTTCTGAGATGCTTTTAACTCTTTTCCAATGTATCCTTTTACCATCTGGTAAGTCACTTCTCTGCACACTAGTCTGTCAGGTAGAAACTTTGGGAGAGCATGAGGGGAAACCAAGCATCCAAAAACCCTGATATAGGAGAAATTTTCTTCAATGAAAGAATCTGTAACTTGTTTAAGGTTTCCCATAATTTGATCTGAAATACGAGGAGGTGGATGACCATATAGTGTTTGATGAATGAGGATAACTACATTATGGCATATATCATAAAATAAATCTTTGGCCTTTTCCTGCCATTGTTTGGAATGATAAAAATGGATAGGTTTGACACTGGTCGGGTTCCAGCTCCAATTCATCAATGGGAATGGAGTCATAAAATAGATGGCATCCATGACATACAAAAACATATAAAAAGGGGCAGGGGGACCTTTTTAATTTTCCATTTGATACTCAGTAATTTCCTTGGCTAGGTTATCAGACAACATCTTAGCCCAGTCAAAAGTGAAACCCTCGGCTACCTCATGCATGATTGATACCCATTCCACCTGGAAATGAGTATGGATTTTATTTCCAAATATTCTACATAGCATCATGGCTATATAGACCATATAATCATTTAATGACACTGTGGAATAGACACCATGAGAGTCAGCTTTGAATCTCGCTGGAATTCCCCACCAGGTTTTAACTATATCTGGGTAGCTTCAGTCAAATTGCACACATTCGTTTTGTTCAAACTCCATCATGAATGCAACATTATAAATATATTTTGGATTAGGGGATAGCTTGTGCATTACTTGGAGGTGTTCTGGCCTCAAAGAGCCAACAACGACATTTTGGTGGTTGACAATGCTCCTGGCCTGCACATCGGTGTTTTCCAGAACCCTGCTTATCATGTCATTATATGACATGAGCTTTGGCCTTGTAGCTATTTTATGAAGCTCAGATTCTACTATAATTTTGAGTTTGGTTCCTTGAGTGTCGTTCTTTTCATCTCCAGAATCGTTTGGGCAATTTATAACTTTGTGCTCCAAGATTGCAAAAATCTGCATCCAGGATCTAATTGAATCTACAACATGTGGCATAGTATCAGACATAACGTTTGCGTTCAGATTCGAACCTTCACCGGCATCATCATTCTTCTTCGATGTTTTCCTGGGTGCCATGATGTTAGAAATAGAACGCGAATACCTGTTATAGGGGAGAATGCGTAATCTTTCCTTGGATAAAACTCACTACTTTGTTGAAGGTAACAATGAAATTCAAATTAGAACATCTTTATTTACGCTCATCTTGCATTAATTCGAGTATGCTTTTACAGATGATGAATTTATTGGTTTTAATGAGGAAATTACACCTGGTGATACACACTCTATGCTGGAAATCATTTCCTTTGATCCATAATTAATATTATTAAATATCGGTGATTCGCGATCGAGAGTTTTGGATGGAACAAAATTGAAATATCCCGAAAGAGAATGCGTGAAATATTAATTTACATTGTTAATTTCCTTTTAAGAAGTTAATTAATCATGTTTAAAAATCAACGCTTTCGAGAACTCGGGTTTTAGGATTTTTTAGATGTGATGAATGTAAAACCCCCGATTCCTGAAACGTGAAATGATTAACTTCTTTGACTTATTTTAATTTAATTAATCAGGATTTAGTCTTTCGGCATTCTACCGCTCATCTTTCGGGTATCGAGATTTTGAAAGTTAAGACATAACAAAATATCCAAAACGGGAAGCTACGAAGCAACTTTCAGTGGGTTGACTCATTAATCATTTGGCGGCTCCACAAATATGAAAGATTTAAGATCATTCAATCATACGGAAAACTTTATCAATGGTAAGATTCAAACATGTGTTGTCCTTATTTAAGTGAAAAAAGAAATTTATTAAAGTCTAAAGTTTAGAAAAATATGTGTTCCAACTAGTTCCAATGTTTATCTTTTGTGTTTCATGCACTTTTCTGACAGACATCTTCTCCTTTGTAGCATGAAGTTTTGTTTGATCATCTCTTGTGAAAACATATTCAAACCCAATGAAATATTTTGAGATAGATACATGATTTTGATCACCCAGGTTTTCATAAGAATCATTTGAATCAACAAGAAAATAAGCCAATTGTTCATCGTTTTAAAAAACTTGCAGGTAATATTGGTTGTTAGGTATTAAAGGTCTGCAAATTCTCTTTACACAAAATGCATTATAATATTGGGAATCATTTGGATTGAATAAGGATGCAACAACCACTAATGAGTCATCTGTCTAATTTTATCTATAGGGATGAAAGAGATATTAAATGAATTGAAAGTGTCCATAAGTTCAATGCATAATGTTTCAACCTTTCTTTCTTGATCTTGTATTTATTTTTAATATTATTTATGACCAGTTCAGAATCACTAGTTACTACCAAATTCTCTACTTTCATTTGCAATGCAAGATTCATCCCTTGTATCAGTGCTTCATATTCTGCCTCATTGTTTGTATAAGGAATCTCTAGTTTGATAGCGTGTGGATAAATAATTGACTGGGGAATTTTGAAAACAATTCCTACTCCACGTCCAGATTTGGAGCAGGAACCATCGAATGACATCTTCCATAATCCTTGAAAATAATTCTCCTCATTTTTCTTTAAAGGGTTGACCTTTTCTGGACCAAGAACAACATAATTTTTGATCCCTGCATCGATATAATTCTCCATTAGTTATTTTTATTTCTTTCTGAAGGATATAGGATTTATGGATTCTCTAGGAACTCTGGCCATTATTCCATCTTTTTTAGGCAACATCATGCACCTTCCACCATTCATTATATATCATCGAACCATTGAATACTAGTCTCTTCCCATAACAACTCTGTATGATGGAGGAAAATGTACCATTGTTATGGTAAAGACTGTTGTGATATGTGGTGCTGCAATTATCCATGCAAAAAAATATTTAATCTCACATTAAGTTGGGACCTTTCTTGAATCAATTGCATAAATACTTTCACCAATTTTATAATATTTAGTACATCCAATTCCAAGTGCCTCCATGACTGAAAAGGGCATGATGTTATTGATTGCTCCACTATAAATCAAACAATTATGCAATACAACATCATGATTTTCTATAGTTATATAAAACGACGAAACTTTTCCCCTTGGATTGATTGATGAAATTTTTTGACTTTGCATGGAATTCATGACATCTGCTTCTATTGTAGTGCTTGGTTCATCAAAGATCTTCAAAATGTTCTCTCTCTATTGTGGAATTTTAACCACTTCCATGAAAGGAAAAGTAATTCTTAACTTGGTTAGATAGTCAATCACATTATAGGTCATATGTTGTGGATTCTTTTCCTTATTAGAAACCATTTGTTGCTTTGCTATCTCTATAGGATTTGCTTTTGTCTTTTCTTTTTCTTTTTCAACAACTTCTTTTGTTTTGAATTTTTTTACTTGTGCTCTCATCCGTACAACATTTTCTTGCGAAATGTCAGGCTCTTCTTGTTCATTGAAAATGTAAAAGGATGATTCAACTTCATTCGTTTGAATTGATTCAATAATTTCATCTTGAATGACATTGACGTCTTGATCAAAATTCTCAAAATTTTCTTCTTCAAAACTTTCTTCCAACACCACGACATTACGCTTTAGCATTCTAGGTGTCGTTTGCCTGTGTTCTTAATTTATGTTGTCTCTTTCATGTCTCATTATTTTCTCTTAGAGATGGTTTATTATGTGTTCTTGGATAGGAGTTCTTGGATTTTGATTGTAGGAACAAAATTTTCAGCTCTTCTTAACCTCATTAGTGTTGGTTGTGGAGCCTGATTATATTCCTGATTCAAAGGTCTTGTTTCAGTCGTGTTTGGATCCCATTTCTTGATGGGGGGGTGTGGGGGAGCTTGAACCCACACATATGTAACTAGGGGTGTCCAAGGGGGGCAATGAAAATCTTTTGGAGCCACCCCTAGCGGGGGTTCGGGAGAAACACCCCCAAAGAAAAAGTTACGGGAAAGTTACCTTGTAAAATATTGTAATTTCATAGTCAATATGGACCGTTCATCATTAGGTTGCAGATCCGATGATAGAAGTTATGTTAGGGTTTTTTTACCTAGACGACAACCCTCTTTTATGTATGAGGGAATTGTATTACAGTGGTATATGTGAGTGAATATTCTATTATGAGAGAGGATACTGTGAGAAAAGAAGAGGAATTTACATCGGGTATGCTGTAGGTTGTATCCCTTCATTTGTTGGATAATAATAAAGGAAGGAATGAAAATTTATCTGGTAGACGTAGCCCACATTTGGTCATTTACATATATACGTGTCTCTATTGTATTGTGTATATTTTGTGTTTTATTTTCACATTTATTTATTTATTTTATTTCTCTGCGATCATCTTTTTTATAACAATTGGTATTAGAGCGAAAGGTAACTTGTAGGAAAGAGGGTTCCTGGTTCAAGTGGGAGAAATGGCGAATGATGGAAAGTTTAGGGTCGAGAAATTTAACAGCCAAAAATACTAGTTATGGAAGATGCAAATGGAAGACTATCTATATCAGAAGGATATTTTTCTACCATTGGGTGGAAAAGCAAAGCAACCGACAAGTATGAAGGATGAAGAATGGGAGGTTCTTGATAGAAATAAACTAGGAATGATATGGCCATGCTTGGAAGCATCAGTGGTATTAAACATTTCAAAAACAATGGAGGATCTAATGAATGCATTGGCTAAACTGTATGAAAAACCCTTGGCCTCCAACAAGGTATTTCTAATGAAGCGATTATTTAATATGAAGATGTCAGAAGGTGGGTCTGTTGCCAATCATTTAAATGAATTTAATATGGTTACTAATCATCTAAGTTATATAAGAGTAAAATTTGATGATGAGGTTAGGGATATTCTAATCTTGTGCTCATTTCCAAAAAGTTAGAATGACTTGGTCATGGTTGTAAGTAACTCTGTCGTCGATTCAAACACTTAGATATTTGATGATGTTGTTGGTGTTATCCTTAGCAAGGAAATGCGATGAGAAAGAACATGTGAGACATCAGACAATGCATTGACCATGGAGAACAAGGGAAGACAAAGGGGAAGATGAATTAACCTAGGAAATGATGAGAATTCTAGGAAGTGTAGATCCAAATCTAGACTAGCAAATATAGAGTGTTGGAATTGTGGGAAGAAAGGACATCTGAAGAAAGATTACAAATATCCAAAGAAACAAGGAGATGGACAACAAGAGAAAAATCAGGAGATGTAGCAAGTGATGTATTACAAGATTTATTGATTCATCATAGGCTTGGACACATGAGTGCGAAGGGGATGGAGATACTCCACACAAGGAATTTGTTGCTAGAACTTAAACAAGTTGACTTGGATTTTCGTGAGCACTTTGTTTATGGAAAAAAAAATATACTCAGATTTCTTAGAGTCATGAAGGAAAATAAGAGTGAAAAGTTAGATCTTGTGCATACAGATGTATGGGGACTAGCTCAGGTATCATCTCTTGGTGGATCTCATTTTTATGTTAATATAATTGACGATGAAACTAGGAAAACTTGAGTTTAATCCATTTGACAAAAAAATGATGTTTTTGACACTTTTAAGAAATGGAAAGATTTGGTTGATAATGAGACAGGAAAAAGGTTGAAGTCTCTCATATCATATAATGGAGGTGAATACTGTAGCAAGGATTTTGATAATTACTTTTCAGACCATGGGATTCATAGAGAGAAGACAATTATAAGAACATCACAAGAAAATGGTGTATCAGAAAGGATGAACAAGACAATCATGGAACATGCAAGTAGTATGAGATTGCATGCAGGGTTTCCCTTACAGTTTTGGGTAGATTCTATAGATACTGCTCTTATAGCAAGATTTGCCTCACCCTATGCAATCTTGCAGAGAGGTCCTTATTCCATTCCCCCATACAGACTTACTTTCCCTGATTGATAAATCCAGAGAGAAAAACAATTATTTTTCCACTTGTACGCACCTTGAAAGCTATACAACAAGTGTATACGCTGGTTGCTCCACTATAGCCCACGTACATCGGGATTTGTGACAGAAAATTAAAATTAAATATCGGTTTTCCATGTCATGACATGATATCTCTGATCCTTGGCCTTCCATATATTGGAAACGTTCTGACTCGGCCCTTCAGTTGCATTTTGAAGGCTATAAAGAAGCCAATTCCGAGCTATGGAAAAGAGGAGAGAATTCAACTTTGAGAGAAAAGTTACTTTGGAGAAATTATTACTTCATTATTGAGTCTACATCCCTTTTCCCTTTAAGTCTAAACACAATGTTCAACCCCCAAGATCTTCTCTTATTGATGGAGAACCTCTTTGTCTCCCTGATATGAGCTTGCCTTTGGTGGAGGCCCAGTTGGAAGGAACTCAGTTTCTTGGTTCCAAACTGTGCCGACATGGAAGTCTATAATGTTTTCACTTATACTGATCATTTATTAATTGAAATACTCCTTTCCCATCCAATTGATATCTTTCAAATATATGTGTTATGATCCATTGGCATGTTTGTTTTGTATATTGATGGATTATGCTACCTAATGTGCTAACCTGTTATATCATCACTATATGATTTCTTTGCTTGTTTATTGAGAACTTGTTGCAGGTATAAACATTTGGGTCAAAGTGCTCAATGGTGGACATCATCAAATGTTTGGACGAGGTAAGATTCATTCTTACTTCTCTTGCACATTATTTTATATATAATATGTTGGAATTGAGTCGATTTCTACAATCATACCTGTCTGTTGTGGTTCACCCTAGCCATAGAGAGATTTTCCTCGTAACAACTCCTATTTAATTAATAAACAGAGGGCCTTCAAGCTCCTTGGATAGTGGCATTCTAGAGGACACATGGATAGGTAAAAAGGTAAACTACTCATTTCTTAATACTTTCGGTTGTGAAGCATTTATCCATATCGATAAAGAAAATAGAACAAAGCTTGAGGAAAAATCCAAGAAGTGTACCTTTATTGGATACCGTGTTAATAATTTTAGTTATTGCTTATGGGATTATGGAAATCAAAAAATCATTAAGAGTAGAGATGTGGTATTCAATGAAAAGGTCATGTACAAATATCAATTGCAGGGAAAGAAACAGGAAAATGAAAACACAAAATACACAATGCTTGATGAAATCCAAGAAAATGAAATTCCAAAGGTACTAAAAAGTCAAAATGTACAACAACAGGAGAAACGCGTGCCTCAAACTTCTACAAGTGTTGTTAGAAGATCTACCAGGTTAATTAGACCCCCTAAATGATACTCTCCTTCATTGTATTATTTATTGTTCGCTGATTCAGGTGAACCAGAAAGTTATGAAGAGGCAATGAAGGTAGACACTAAAAAGAAGTGGGAGAAAGAGGAAATGAACTCATTAGTAAATAACCTGACTTGGGACTTGGTTCAGTTTCCTGCATGAAAAATAGAATTACAGAATAAATGGGTTTATAGGTTGAAGGAAGAATATGGATGAAAAAATCAGTATAAGGCCAAACTTGTTGTAAAGGGGTTTTCACAGAAGAAAGGTATAGATTTTGATGAAATATTTTCTCCTATTGTTAAAATGAATTCAATTAGGACTATTTTAAGTCTTGTAGCAGTGGAAGATTTTTATCTTGAACAGTTAGATGTAAAAACATCTTTTCTCCATGGGGGTTTGGAGGAAGTGTTATAGCCTTAATTTCCACCCTATAGGCCAGAAGGGAATCCACAAGAGGACAGAAGCCATAATACACATTTTGCTGAAGATTTGATCCCTTTGGATCCCTTTTGAACATCCTCATAGGACACATATAGATAAAAGAGGATCCTCATGGGACACATAGTAGAAAACATGCAAGGATCCTCGCAGGCCACTAGTAGCTCAACAAGTGAGGATCCTCATAGGTCACTATTAGCTTAACAAGCGAGGATCTATAAAACTTCTATATTCATGGAGTTATGAAGAGATAGGTGAGTGATGAGTTGTATTTTCATGGCAAGGGCCTAGGAAATCACATCATTCGAGTCTCTAGTAGTCTCTAGAATATCTATAAGAGTTTCCCAAGCCTCCTCCAAGTGCTATATAACAAAGGAAAGTCTTGGGAAAGAGGGGGAAGATGTTGATTAAGGTTGGTTTTCATTGATGTCAACCCTTGAAGACCCGTAGCACAAAGTTTTGGGTAATGGACCCAATAGTTTTTTATGTAAATATGACTCATTATTGTTTTTTCATGGTTGATAAGAAGTAAATATGGATGAACTCCAAAGTGG
>JZKD02S1077664.1:137826-148101 GCA_000966675.3 Picea glauca
TTATTTATTACTACTCATTATTGGATAATAATTCTACATTGATATAACATTTGAAGAAAAAGGATTATAATTACGTTATTACTGATTCACCCCCCCTCTCAGTAATCCAACAAAAGAATTGAGAGTAATTTTATGCTATCCAATTGCATATGTACCTGTTACATATACCACAACTAGAAGTGAGTGAATCCTATCCTGAATAAAGAGATTAAGGAGGAGAAAACAACAAGGAGGTCAAGGGAGAATCTCATCCTTGATGGCTGATTGTAGGATGAATCCCACTGATAGATAAGCCGTATTTCCCTTGGATCTTCCCTTGATCCAAGACAGACAAAGGGGATAGATTCCTATGGTTCTCCCTATATCTAATTAGATTTATTTCCTTTTAACCAATAAGGGTGTTGAACATACCTTTTTGAATTATGGTTTTCCTCACGTATCTGGATAATGTAGCTCTCGATATCTAGCTCCAACTCTTATGATCTTCTTCCTGCACACAATGAGACAAACACCTGCCGATCTACTATTCTTCTAGTGTTAGGAAATTCAAATATAATAGATCTATCCTAATCTATTCAGTGTAAGATTATATCTAACACATATCATTGAACATGAACAATATGAAAGGGGAAAACCAATGATCTATGTTAATATGAATGGGAAAATACATCAATGGTTGTCCTTGCGTATCCGAATGATTTATCTCTTGAGATCCAACTCCAGCTCCTACGATTTGCTTCCTTCACATAAGGAGACAAGCAACTACCGATCTATTATTCTTCTAGTGTTAGGAAATTCAAATCTACTAGATCTATCCTAGTCTATTCAATGTAAGATCAGATCTAACATTTATCATTGAACATGCACAATGTGAAAGGCGAAAATTAATGATCTATATTAACATGAATGGAAAAATACATCAATGTACCTTTACCTTGAATCTTGATGCATTGCTCCTAGTTCCAAGTTCCCTATGCTCTCCCTTGGCCTCTTGATATTCTCTCTCTATTTTTCCAACGTAACCACTCTCAAAACTCTTCTCCCCTAACCTCCTTGATTTGGCCTCTTCTTATAGTATTTTAGAAGAGATTGGAGATAAGATTCATCACATGTGAATTAGGTGGATACAAGTCATGGATAAGTGGATACAAGTCATGGATAAGTGGATACAAGTCATGGATAGCTTGATAGCATGTGAACTAAGAAATTACAAGTCATAGATAGGCTTGATGGCATGTGAACTAAGCAATTATAGGTCATGCACAAGTTTCATTCTTAATTACGATCTCAAAGATCTCTGGTATGCGAAACCATATATTCTGGGTTCGTCCCTAGTGGAGTCGCCAATTCTGTTATGGTGGATTCCATTCAATGAACTAACCAGATATCCCTTGGATCTACCCTTTGTCCAAGACAGACCAAGTGTATAGATTCCTACGGTTCTCCCTAAATCTAATTAGATTTATTTCCTTTTAACCAAGAAGGGTGTTGAACATACCTTTTCAAATGATGGTTGCCCTCATGTATCTGGATAATGTATCTCTCGATATCTAGCTCCAGCTCCTATGATCTACTTCCTACACACAAGGAGACAAACAACTATCGATCTACTATTCTTCTAGTGTTAGGAAATTCAAATCTAATAGATCTATCCTAATCTATTCAGTGTAAGATCAAATCTAACATATATCATTGAACATGAACAATATGAAAGGGGAAAACCGATGATCTATGTTAATATGAATGGGAAAATACATCAATGTACATTTACCTTGATTCTTGATTCATTCCTCCTAGTTCCAGGTTCCCGGTGCTCCTCCTTGGCCTCTTGAGAAACTCGCTCTATTTTTCGAGAATAACCACCCTCAAAACTCTTCTCCCCATATCCTTGATTCGATCTCTTCTTATAGTATTTTATAAGATAATGGAGATAGGATTCATGACATGTGAATTAGGTGGATACAAGTCATGTATAGCTGGATAGCATGTGAACCAAGCAATTACAAGTCATAGATAGTCTTAATGGCATGTGAACTAAGCAATTACATGTCATGCACAAATTTCATGCTTAATTATGAGCTTTTTCCAACCTATTATGAACTTTTTCTCTATTATGATATTTTTGCTAGAGTTTCATGCTCAATTATGAGCTTTCCCCAACTCACTATAAACTTTATTTTCAATTACGAAATAATTTTTATTTCATAATTATGAAATTGTGACAAAATAATTATTTCCTTGTGAAATAATTATGAGAATTTTACGCAATTATGTAATTATAGCCTCATAACATCTAATAACATGTTTTCACAACCTATGGTGGAAAACACAAGTATACAAAAAGATATTTATATGCAACAACCACAAAGGTGTGAGGTCAAAGGGAAGGATAATTTGGTATGCAGGTTGAAGAAGATCTTATATGGCCTAAAACAATCTCCAAGGTAGTGGTATTTGAAATTTGACAAGCTTTTGACAGAACAAGGTTATAGTAGATGCCATTCTGGTCACTGTATTTATTTTAAGAGGCTAGAAAATTGAATCTATATTATCTTTCTATTATACGTAGATGACATGCTTATTGATGGGTCTAACATGCATGCTATAAATGTGCTCAAAAGGGAATTAGCTAATTCATTTGCAATGAAGGATTTGGGTGCTGCAAAGAAAATCCTTGGTATGAAAATAACAAGAGATAGGAAAAATCACAAATTGATATTGTCTCATGGAGAATACATAGAGAAGGTGTTGGAGATGTTTAGAATGAAGAATGAAAAAATAGTTAGTACACCTTTGGACAACCATTTCAAATTAACCAAAGAAATGTGTCCCAAGACACATGAGAAAATATAATATATGTCTAGGGTCCCTTATTCATCAACAATTGGAAACTTGATGTATGCAATGGTGTGCACAAGACCATATATTGCACATGTAGTGGGAGTTGTGAGAAGCTATATGAACAACCTAGGTAAAGAACATTGGGATGTAGTAAAGTGGATTCTCAGGTATTTGAGAGGTACTACTACTCATGCATTATGTTTTGGATATTCAAACACTATTCTACATAGATATGCTGATTTAGATATGGAAAGTGATAAATATAGCAGGAGAAGCACCACATGATATCTTTTTACTGTAGGTGGAATAACAATAAGTTGGATTTCAAAGCTGCACAAGGTTGTTTCACTTTCAAAAACATAAGTAGAATATGTTGTTGCTATTAAAAATAATTAAAAAGTACCTAGGCAAGTTTTTCTCATCACCTAGGCACCTATGGGTGGGAAAATGCCTAATGTGGACCCTAGTCATTTAATTTATGAGATGTAAATTAAAAGGTGACTTTTTGAACTTAGGGAAAGTGGGCGAGTTAAGTGATTTAATCTCCACCACTCATCTTACCTAATCTCAACTATTGGATTAGATGACTTTTCACCTTCCCTCTCATTGAGTCGATTAGGGTAAGGAGGGAACCCCCATTCTTCACTTGTTGAATGAATTTTTGGAGAGAAAGAGGAATAAGATAAGTCGAGCTAGAGAAGAGAGGACGTTGTTGAGCATTGGCATGCATTCCAAGGCAAGGTACAACATTGAAATCGAGGTAGAGGGTACAACCAGCAAAGAAGCTATACAATACAGATTTTTTGGAGGTCATACAACTGAGAAATGTACAATCCATACAAAAGAGAAAGTGCATGCATTTCGAGGCAGTTTGGAACATAAATCTAGATGCATTTAATGATGGAAAATTCGTACAACAAACCCAAAATTTCTGGCACGATTTTATAGACAGTCCGTACAACATTAAATGATGTGACAACCGTACAATGGTACATATTTATTGCACATAAATCGAGGAGCTTATTTGGGGGTTGTTCAGGAGGATATTTGGCTCATTTTTCTTAGATAAGTTTGTGTAATTTTTGCTGTAACAGAAGAATTTCTCTAAGCTTTGAAAATAATAAAAATTCCCTCTCTCATTGGTTTTCCCCTTGTGGGGTTTTCCAGAGTCAATGTTAGAACACAAATATCCATGTCTGTAATTTTTTGAGTTATTGTGCTACTGTTAGAAATTTAATTCTGCATTAAATGATATTCAAAATCCCCATGTTTAATTTATAACAATTGTTTATATGCTGAGTATTTGTTGTTGTCATAAAACTAGGTTTTGGACATTTAACAATGAGTTGTCTCACTGAGACTTGAAACTAGGTGGGGTATAAAAATTTACATGGTATCAGAGCTGAGTTGAAGAGAAGTGCAGATTTAAATTAATAATACAGAGAGTGGGACATAAGTTACTTCACCGAACAAATTTTGGAATTTTTTATTTTCAGCTAAGAAGGGTTAATGGCTACATGTTTAAGAGTCGAGGATAAACTTGATGGGGCAGTAAATTTTGGTGCTTGTAAGGAGAGAATGATTTTGATTCTGCAGGAGAGTGAGTTATGGGACATTGTTGAGAACTCCACAACAAACCCAATAACAATACCTATAGATGCTACTCTTCTGGCATCCTACACCAAGAAGAGTATCAAGGCTAAATGAATCATCCTTGATGCCATCAAGGACCATTTGATTCCTCATGTGAAAGGGAAGACAAATTCCTATGAGATGTGGGATTCCTTGACAAAGTTGTATCAAAGTACAAATGAGAATCAAAATATGGTTTTGAGAGAGAAATTGAAAAGAATTAGAATGACCAAGGCTGAAAATGTAGTCACATATCTTACCAAGTTGACACAGGTGAGAGATGAAATTGGATCTATTGGGGAGGCCCTTGTTGACATCGAAATTGTGAGGAAAACATTGAATGGGGTGACCAAACAATGGACTATTTTTGTTGAGGGCATTGTGTCTAGGGATAATCTTTGGGATGACTTTGTCTAGGAGGAAACCTAAAGGGGTTATGTGCATGGTAGTTCATCTACTGGTAATGATGAGGAGAATGTGTCCCTTGTTGCTAACAATAAGAAGAATTTCAAAAAGGGTCCTAAGGGAGGGAAAAAATTGAAGAGTGAAGGCAAGACGAACATGATAAAAGTCAAGTGCTTTTCATGTCACAGGTTTGGGCACTATGAAAGACAATGTCCTAATAATAATAAGAAGAAAACATCTGCTTCAACATAGGCGGATGATTTTTCCATGAGGTTTGATAAGGAGTTTTCCTTAGTGGTGTGTCTTTCCACTACATCCACACTTTCCAATTTTTGGTATATTGATAGTGGTGCCTCTCGCCATATGACAGGTTTTTGTGAACATTTGAAAGATCTTACATAGATTGGTGATCTTGAGGTAGTGCTTGGAGATGATCAGGTGGTCAAGGTAGTTGGTAGTGGGACCGTATCATTTCAGAGGGAGTCTCAACCTCCCATGTTCTTGAGAGATGTCCTATATGTTTCTGGCTTGCAGAAGAACTTGATTTCAATTTATATTATTGAGGAGAGGGGATATCAGGTGTTGTTCCATGATGGATATGTGATCCTATTTTCCAAGGGGTCCAGTATCACTTCGACCAAAGTGATTGGGACTCGAGATGAGAATATGTACAAGCTCATGTTTCAGCCAGCTAGTGCATTGTATCATACTACCAACAATAATGATCTTTGTGAGCTATGGCATCAGAGGATGGCCCATTTTCATCATGGGGCTATGAGGATATTGAGGTAGATTCTAACTGAAGTGCCAGATTTTAGTACAAAGAACCAAGAGTTGTGCTAGGGGTGTGCTTTGGGAAAGTACACCAAGACTTCTTTTCAAGTAGTGGAAACAAAGCAACATGTATACTTGATCTGATTCATTCTGATGTGTGTGGTCATATGTATTCTGCATTTTTGAGTGGTTGTTTGTACTATGTCATATTCATTGATGACTTCTCTCGAAAGTCTTGGATTTTCTTCATGAAGAACAAAGGACAAGTCTTCAATCTGTTCCAAGAGTTTAAAGCTCTTGTGGAGAACCATACTGGGAGGAAAATTAGAGTACTGAGGATAGATAATGGGGGTGAGTATACCTCCAAGGAGTTTACTGAATTATGTGTAGGAGAGGGCATCAAGAGGGAGTTGAATGTTCCTTACAACCCACAACAGAATGGGGTTGCTGAGAGGAAGAACATGGACATAGTTGGGGCTGCGAGAGCCATGTTGCATGATCAAGGGATTCCACTCTTTTTTTGGGCTAAGGCATGTTACATTATAGTTTATCTGTAGAACAAGAGTCCACACAAAGAATTGGGGGATAAGAATTATGAGGAGGCTCTCTCTGGGAAGAAGCCTGAGGTTGGACACTTTAGGATCTTTGGGTGCCTTACATATTCACATGTCCCTTCTGATAAGAGGAAAAATATAGAGCCCACAACAGAAAAAGGGATTTTTTTTGGGTATAGCGAGACTTCAAAGGATTTCCGCATATACTTCCATTCCTTGAGGAAGACAATTTTGAGAATGGATGTGAGATTTGAGGAGGTAGAGCCTTTAGGAAGTCACGAGGGACTGAGAGGGGTGAGAAATCATCACCTCAGATTCAGGTGAGTCCACAACAAACTCCAATGACATAGAGTTCAGGACCACCAGCTTCAATGACGACTGGTCCATAGGTTACAGGGCCACATATGTTAGGATCACATGTTACTAGTCCTCAGGTTTCAGGATCGAGTGCTCCAGATTCTACATCAGGTTCACAGTCTTCAGTTGATGGGGTTGACAAGGTGGGGTCCCCTCCAGAAGAAACTACTTCTAAGAGGAGGAAGCCCAAGTGGCTTCAGAACACTCTGAGGGAGGCACATGGATCTGTGGGGAATCCCATGCAGGCTGTGAGGGAGAGTAAACCTCCTGATAGATTTTGCATCTATATTGTGATGGTGAGTAACATCAAGGAGTCTGATCCTTCCACTTTTGAGGAGGCTGCTGGTAGACATGTTTGGAGAGATGCCATGATGGAAGAGTACAGTTCCATCATGAAGAATGATGTTTGGGAGATTGTTCCTAGACCCGAGGGGAAGTCAGTGGTGACTTATAGGTGGCTCTACAAACTCAAGTATGCTGCATATGGAAACATTGAGAAGTACAAAGCTCATTTTTTGTCTCGGGGGTTCTCAGAGGTTGAGGGAGTTAAATATGATGAGGCCTTCACTCTGGTTGCTAGATATATCTTGATCAGGGTAGTGATTTCTATTGCAACAAAGATGGGTTGAAAGATCTATCAGATGGATGTGAAGACCACATTTTTGAATGGTATCATATAGGAGGAGGTGTACAATGAGAAAACATTGGGCTTTGAGGTGCATGGGAGGGAGTCTCATGTATGCGGACCGAAGAAGGAATTGTGTGGGATGAAACAAGCTCCCATAGCTTGGTATTATAGGATTGATGCCTACTTGCAATAGTTGGGCTTCGATAAGAGTGAGACAAATCCCAACATATACTTCATTGTGGTTGGAGAGGATCCTCTCATACTCTTGCTATATGTTGATGATATTTTCATTACAGGGGATGAGAGACTCATTACTAGCTGCAAGGAGAGCCTTGCTTTAGAGTTCGAGATGACATATATTAGACTGATGCATTATTTTCTGGGGTTGGAGGTTTGGTAGGAGCCTGGACACATATTTTTGTGATAGTGGAAGTATTCTTGTGAAATTCCGAGGAGATTCTAGATGGAGGATTGTAGGCCCATGACCACACCCATGATTACTAACTGGAAGAAGCTCCATGCTTCTGAGTCACAATTGGTTGATCCCACTTTATATCATCACTTGATTGGTTCATTGATGTATTTGGTCAACACCAAACCAAATATTTGTTTTGTTGTCAACACTCCTAGTTAGTTTATGGTGGAGCCTAGGAGAGTGCATTAGGTGGCAACAAAACATGTGCTTAGGTATCTTTATGGTACAATGTATTATGGTCTGGACTATCTGAAAGGGGATGGAGTTTGATTGGTGGTCTATACTGATTCATATTGGGAAGAATGTGTCAGTGACATGAAGAACACTTCTGGATGTTGTTTCAGATTGGGCTCAATAGTGGTGTCTTGGTTCAGTCGAAAGAAAAAGTCAGTGGCTTTGAGTTCTGCAAAGGCTGAGTATATGGCTTCCATTTAGGCCAAATGTGAGGCCATTTGGATTCACAAGTTGCTGGTGGGATTATTTGGTGTGCAGTTGAGACCCACTATGATTTAATATGACAATCACAATTGTATCAAACTCTCTGAAAATCCAGTTTTTCACGACAGGTCTAAGCACATTGATATTTGATATCACTTCATCCGGGATTTTGTTTAGAGAGGAGCAATTGATATACAATATATATCTACAAATGAGCAGATGGAAAACATACTCACTAAATCTTTGGGAAAAGGAAAGTTTTTACTCTTCACACCCTAAATAGTGGCTCATTACCCCTTAATTTGGGCATATTACATTAGTAATGTTATTTTATTTATGTTGTATTTAGTCCATTAGTTGTAATTATACCTCTTAGTCTCCTATATATACCAAGGATACATTTTCATTTTGAATAATCTTCTAATTGGACATTTATGTGGGCATAAGGAGGTTGCCCCCACGAAGAGGCTTATTATCTGAATTTATCTATTTTTCAAGGCATTGAGTACTTATTTTGAGTTTTTATATGCTATATTGATATTTGGTTTCTAACATATGGTATTAGAGCTCAAGGTCTTGGGGTTTCGTTGCTACATCCGATACACCTTGGAATTTTCGCTATAATTGTTTTTCTACAATGATTCAGAAGGAAAGGATTGGAGGATAATTAGTAGACGGATCAAGGTACATTGGGTTAAAATTTCATCTCTTGAGGCCTTATAATTTCAGAGATACAACCTTTCTCAGATAGGGTTCTGGAATCATCCTGAATTGAAACATTGAGGAAGTTTTGCTATAAAATTGTTTTTGTAATGTTTCAGATCCTAAACTCCAGAGGCTATTCACATAAATTATCAAGGTATATTTGGTAACAATTTCAGCTTCTGGGTCATCTTAACTTTGTAGATACACCCTGTGGAAGATAGGGTATCTGACTAGTCCTGTTGACTAGTCTCAAGCAAGTGTTCCAGGTAAAACAATCATAACTTATTCCTAGAGTATCCAAATTGGGTGAGACTAGTTGCATTGGATATTGGACATAACTTATTAGTTCTAGTACAAGTTTTAGAATTTTATATCAATTATTTTGTGAGGGGCACACTATAAAAGTGAGATCTCCTGGAAAGGAAAACAATCAACAAGTTGTGGGGAAGTTACTGTAAATTCCACTTGGCACATCCAATTTTGATCAGACCTGTGGCATTGTAGAGAAGAAATGTCAGAGACCTACAAAAAAGAAAATTTCATACTCAGAAGGGCCGAAATTTTGGAGATACAATAAAAGGAATATTGTTTAGAAGAACCACCTCAAAATCAAGGTTTAAAGTGATACTTGGCCAACATGCCACCAAAAAGGGGAACTTCTACACCAAATAAGCCTCTAGACAATCCTACTTGAACTCTTGATGAAGGTGAAGAAATGCGTAGGGACATAAATGATTTACAAAAGAATACAGTAACAAAAGATGAACTAGAAGAGATGGAAGCTAAGTTGGAGGCAAAGATGGATGGTTTAAAAGAGGAGAGCATGGAAGGATTGAAAAATTTTGTAATAGAGAGGATACCTGAAAGTGAAAATGTATCCCATGAAATTCATGATGAGCACACAAGGAAGGTGAATCAAGAATGGAGAAAATCCAACTTTGGGTTGAAGACCAACCACGTTCCTAAAATCGATATGAGGAAGTTTGATGGCAAGGACCCTATCACATGGATACTTCAGATGGAACAATTCTTTGATCTACATAATGTGCCACATACACAAAAGTACGAATTGCTTCTTTATATTTAGAACCAAATCAATTTGTATGGTATAGATGGATTTGTTCTCGCAAATCACTCGTCACTAGGATAATTTTCACGGAAGAAATGATAACACACTATGAGGATACAAGGAGCAATACCTTCTTCAGCCAATTGATAAATATTAAGCAAAAGGGTTTAGTTACAGAGCACATTGAGAACTTCCAAAGATTGAATATAAAGGTAACATATATTCCAGATGAGCACTTGATTGATGTATTCATAGGAAATTTAAGAGATAACATTCAACATTAGGTTCTCCTTTGGGAACCCAAATAATTGGAGAATGCATTTAGGGTGGCAAGAAATGTTGAAAGTAAAAATATGGCTATGGCTACTAGAAGGACCAATCCTAACATCTATAGAGA
>JZKD02S1077664.1:162010-175229 GCA_000966675.3 Picea glauca
CAACCTTGCACATAAGGAATTTTTCCATTTCACTATGCAGACTTGTCATCCCTTTTTGCAAATCCTAGAGCTAAAATACAATTTTTACACATATACACACCTTTCCTACTATACAACATGCGTATACGCAGGTTGCACCACTAGAACCCATGTACATTGGGAAATATGCCCAAAATTGAAAACTAGTGTCGGGTTTCCATGTCACGATAGGAGATCAATGATCCTTGGCCTTCCATATACTGAAAACATTTCGAATCAGCCCTTCAGTTCCACTTGAAGGATATAAATGGGCCTATTCCGAGCTATGGAAAAGAGGAGAAAGAATTCAACTTTGAGAGAAAAGTTACTTTGGAGGAATTATTCACTTCATATTGAGTCTGCTTCCCTTTATCCTTTAATTCTGAACACATTGTTCAGCCACGATCTCTTCCCTTATTAATTAAGAACTTCATTGTCTCTCTTATATGAGTTTGCCTTTGGTGGAGGCCTAGATGGAAGGAACCTAGTTTCTCGGTTCCGAACCATGCCAACACATAAGTATGTAACTTATTCACTTTTGATCATTATATCTTAATAGAAATACTCTTTTCTCGTCCAATTGATATCTTGCAAATATTTGAATTATTATTCCATGGGCGTATTTGTTATGAATGTTAATGGATTATGCTATTGAATGTTCTAACATCATATACTATCACTGTATGCTTGTGTTTCTTGGTTGTTGAGGACTAGTTGCAGTTATATTGCTTTGGGTCAAGTGCTCAACGGTGGACTTCATCGAACGTCTGGATGAGGTGGGCCTTTTATCTTGTCTTTCTAGCATATTTGTTTATATAGCATACTTGAGAATAGAGTTGATTTCTGCAGTCATTTTCGTCTATTGTGGTTTACCCCTAGCCATAGAGAGATTTTTGTCGTAACATAATTGCCGACCATTCTAGGGATTGAATCTTCTTTTTTGGGTTTGGAGTATTTTTCTCCTTAGATTTCTCTCGTTCACATTGAGTTTCTCGTTGTATGATTGCTTGACAACCTCTGTTCACTCTGGGTCTGAGTCTTTCATCCTTCTCCTTAGCCTAGCTGTGTTTTGACACATATACGCGGGTTTTTTTTTGATAGTCACGTATATACGCGTTCTATCCTTTTGCAAGCTGCATACATATGCGCTTTTCCCTTGAACAGTCACGTACATCAACCTTTGTTGCTTGTTTGTTGGGTTTGGTGGTTGCTGGGTAGGTTTTGATGATTGTTGAGTCTTCTTAGGTCTCTGTAGTGACTGTTAAGTGTGGATGGAATGACAATAAACCTGTCTTTGGTTGAATTTCTAGGCGGTGCCTTTCTCATCATCTTTTCATTTTGATTGTCCTTGCACCTTGGGTTGGGTTTTTTGCTCCTTGATATCCTACTTGGGTTGTCTATGTCTATACACAATAGAGTCTTTATATATAAATCTCTTGTTCAGTCCTTGCATTTTCATTTCTCTTATATTGAAAATACAAAAAATATTAGGCATTTTACATTGGTTGGCATTTTGACATTTTTGAGTCTTTGACATTTATCTTAGTGCATGCAAAGAAAGATTGCATTTTTATTTAGAAATGCAGAATTGAATCGAAAATTGCATTTTTTAAGAAGCATATCATTTATTGGAAATTTAAGTTAGGACTTTGCATTGTATTCATATTCATTTATTTTACTTGCGGAGTCATAACATCACTAGTTTCACGTACGCACCTTTTGAGTAAGTAAGGCCATTAAAATTAATGATATAATTTAAAATTGATTAGTAATGATTTTATTTTCTAGGGTGCACAAACTAGCTTAGGATTTAGTGCCTTAGAATAGGATTTTGTGAGTAAACTTCTCCAAGTCTATTAAATCAACATATGTCTAACTAAGGGAGTGGAGAAATCCATTGTATAATCGGTAAGATCAAGAGGCTCTGCTTACACCGAAGTTAAACAGGAGGTCACGTGAGGTTGGTTGAAGGGATATCGACCCAATACCTTCTTAGCGTCAGAGATATTTTTGGGGATCTATTCATATCTGGGGATCTTGCTAGTGCCCTTACCTCCGTGAGAGGCGATGCTTTCAAGGTTTCAGAATTTTCTACCTTGCCCATACGGTGGGCCTGACTTACGAATGTTCACCTGTGCATTGTTTATACCGTTGTTTCTTAATTTATTGACTTAAGTGCCACATAGGTTACTTGCAGGGGTTATTTTGCAGGTACCTTGGGTCAGATAAGGGTCAGACAACACACAACCTTTATGGAGGATAACCTCTTTGGGGGGATCTGATCGACTAGTTGTTAAGCCCACGAGGGCACTTATAATTGATTCTGATACCTCTGATATTTAGAAGGGAGTCTCAGGCCCCTCTTGGGTGAGGCATACCTACTTTAGGGAGGGAGGCCCCTTTCATCCACTTTATCATGTTTTTGTGCATTTTGGCTATTTAAATATTTTTGGTGTGCTCTTTGTTATTAGTAGACCTTTGAGATTTTATACCCTACTGAGTCCTCATTGTCATGGATAGTGGATTTCCCGTAACTCCCTCCTTTACCACTACCCCCCCCATGATGTTCACTCATTTCATGGGGACGAATTTGTCCTCTTTTCATAATGGTATGACGAACTATGACACTCAGTCCATGCCTTAGGTCTCTAATCATTTTCCTATTGATATGACGAATGTGCCTTCACCCTTTCCATCCTCTCCCTGACCCACTTATATGAATCCTAGCATTGTATCCAGGGGAACCATGGCCCCACCGTCTACATATTCATTTGATAAGAGTCATGTCCCTCAACCAACTCTCACTGTGAGAGGTTGGAACCTCCCCTCTTATGGGTCCAGTCCTAGCTATATTTTTTTAGGATCTAGTACTCAAATGGGTGGTTATTCTACTTATTACACCCCAACAATGTATCCTTTATCTTCCATGCCATTTCCAAAGAACACTTTTCCCATGGCGGGTCCACATATATCCCCGGGTCTTTAATACGGGGGGGATTAGTTTTATGGTTTCGGCTACCCTCTTCACAGAACCCCTTCACATGGGGGAAACATATATCCTCACTTGAATAATCCTTATCATACTTCCATCTGTTCACAGAATTCAGTGATGATGCTCATACAAACCTCTATGGATCAATTAGGTGTAGGATACTACCTTTCTGGATAGGGATAGGGTGTAAAACATGACCCTTCCTACCCTGCAATGTTTCAAAACCAATCTTTCCTGGGACCTTGGTATCAAATACCACAACTCACCACCACCACTAGTCTAGTCACTGCCAGTCATACTGGAGCTCCATCACCAACCACTGCTAGTCATGTTGGAGATTGGTCGACAACCTTTGCAAGTCCTATTGAAGACCCACAACTAGCCACTTCAAGTCATGCTGGGGGCATCTCTCTATTCACCACGAGTCATATCAATGCCACATATCCAACCTCTGTACATCATGTGGGAGATGACTCTCTCACCTCTACCAATCACGCTGAGAGCATGTCACCAACCATTGTAAATGATGTTGAGGGAATTCATACGATTGAGAAGCCTAGACGACTCAGACGTAAGACCAAATTCCTTTGCAGGACTTGCGAAGAAAATCACCTTACTTGTTTGTGTCTTGCTACTGCTGGGATACTAGAAGTGTGGTTCTCACTTGAGGGCCCTTTGGGTTCTGAGGCGTCTATGGTTTCCCCACACCCTATTTCTCCTTTTATTGACACAATAGTCATGCTGATGCAATCCTCTCTTGACCACACCCACATTGTCGAGGGTGACGTGTATCCTATCCATGTTATCATGCGTCCTATTCGACCCAGAGTTGAAGAAGTGGTCGTACTAGTGCAATCTCTGGTCAATCCAAATCTCCTTTCAGAGGGTCATGCATCCTTCAACCATGTCATTATCATTTATGATACTACACCTTCTGGAAAAGAGAGAGTTTTACTCTCCCCGAGTACTCTCCCTCCAAGTCTTGGAGAGGTTCCTTTTGATTGGGATGGTCTTGTGGGGTATCCAATGCCTCCGCCTTTGTCCTTTCAAATAAGATACACCATTCGATATATCACAGAGACGGTAACATCTACTAGCGCTTTATCCTCCTCGACTTGGAGAGATTTTGGTTTTACCAAGATTGTGTCGGCTATTTGTAAGATACTGACATTTCATATAAGTCCAACACGGGAGCCTTGGCCTCCCCCGTGACGTGCCACCTAGAAACTCTCAAGCGAGTATGATTTAAGCTCTTTTTCGACTCGTCTAAATAGTGAAAATATTACTGAGTGAATTTTTCCCTTTCACACTCGTTAAATTGGACTTGAAAGGTCACGAGTCTTAGTTAATATCTTTTCCGACTCGTTTTAAAAAAGCAAAAATATTTTCGAGTGAACTTGTCTCTTTCACACTCGTAAATTGGATTTGAAAGGAAATCTATTTGGTACAAGTTTATCCATTTTTCAAACCAAGTAGACTAAGACTATGAAAAAGGACATTTTTTAGCGTTAAGTTGTGATTGCATCTCATGCCTTTGCTTACAGTATTGAGCCTATAGCCGGTTCTTTCTTTGCATTATAAACCGTTTGCCTCAACATTTTTTCATCCTCAACCAAGCAGAGCCTAGTTTATATCCTTCGTAACTTGACACCCTATACCCAGGAGGGAACATTCCCCCGAGTGTCCATATCCCGCATGTACCTCCTTGTATTGAGCATAGGTATGTTCCACTGCTAGAACTAATTTTTCTTACTTGTGACACTCGTTTCCTCCTCTGTATCATAACATTCATTTGACTATGAAAAAACAAAAAAGAGACAGGCAAGAAGGGAGTATTATCTTATATTCGCAACACTCATTTTGAATTTGAACAGAGCACAAAGTTGTTGAGTCCACTTGTCATTATAATTTTGGGTTTAGCATGGCCTTAGGAAGCTGATATCATTACAGAGATTTTACTCCTCCGACTAGTTACTCTTCCTGTCTCTATAGAGAGTTTGATTGATGCCTCCTGCATCTCATGGTTTCATCATTGAGTCTATGCTGCCAGAGTCTTCCATATGTCTCATGATCTTGTTCAAAGGATGTATATCAACCTGTGTCGACCATTCATCAAAACTATTGACTTTGCATGTTTGTCGTACCCTCAGTTTGTCTCATATTCACATGATGTTGTAGTCCTATTATGCACCCTAGTCCTACTTTCCTCATTGGTAGGTAACCTTGAACCCAACAGTCGACATTTCATCATTGGTCGTTGACTGGGTGGTTTCCCTTGTGTTTGACAGTAAGACATCTATTCACACATTGGGATTCATGCAGTGTCTTGGATTCCATTATCCTTATTGGTGGTTTCCTCACCTTTGTCAACAATTTTCCTCATTGGCTGCTATTCAGAGGGTCTTTTTTGTGTACCTCTTGCACTTGGCACATGCAAAATATGCACAAGGTCATGGGTTCATGAACACAGTCTTCGTCCGTTCTCGTCCAAATCATCAAGATCCTTCTTTGTACCTCATGCCGAAGGATGAGATATTCCTTAATACTCTCCTTTCAGCGGGTCTCCTTCCATCGACTTCAACTCATCCATTCTGGAAACGAGACCTAGATTCCTATGAGTACCTAGAGGCTTGCAGTCCTTAGTGGCAGGATATCTCATCATCAACAGTGGGGAATACATTAATGTCTCCTGATCGATGGATTATTCAAGTGTTCGATCCCAACTCCTTTATTCACACTTGTAAGAATGTACTCGGTTCCTTGATACCTACTTTTATAATCAATAGGTTGTCTCACATTTTTTAACGGTATACCTCAATGACCGATAATCAAATGAAGTCTCATTGTGTTTGGCATCAACTCCTTTATTCACATGATGTAGACTTGCACCTTTGGCGGATTGTGTAGAAGACTTGAAGACATTATCTTGTAGCCACAACTTTCCTCAGCTGTTGCTACCTTTTCATTGGACCAGTACCTTTGTGACTTCAGTGATCATGGGAGATCAGATTGTACTCCATTGTATACAGATATATTCATATTGATTTTGAAACTGGTTCTACTGGGCCTTGTTCGTGACTATGAAAACCTTTGGCATGTAACCATATTTGTATTTTCCTATTCATGGCCATGGACAATTGTTTGGTATATTTTCACATGGATCTATAGTGTAATTCAAATTGGAAGCCATGTATGCAAAGTCAGTATAGATTGTAATGATCAACTAGTTCTTCTAGCTGGGTCCCCATTACTCCACTTCTGGGTTTTTATAATGTATTTCGGCCATCACAAATACTCCTCTGACCTCACACATTAGGGAGCATCTGTTATAGAAATATTTTCCTCACCCCATGCAATCTTGCACATAAGGTGTTTTTCCATTTCCCTATGCAGACTTGTCATCCCTTTTTGCAAATCCCAGAGCTAAAAATAAAATTTTTCCACATATACACACCTTGCCTACTATATAGCATGCGTATACGCAGGTGCACCACTACAGCCCACTTACATCGAGAAATGTGCCCAAAATTGAAAAATAGTGTCGGGTTTCCATGTCATGACAGGAGATCAATGATCCTTGGCCTTCCAAATACTAGAAACGTTTCGACTCGGCCATTCCATTCCACTTGAAGGCTATAAATGAGACAATTCTGAGCTATGGAAAAGAGGAGAAATAATTCAACTTTGAGAGCAAATTTACTCTGGAGGAATTATTCACTTCATATTGAGTCTGCATCCCTTTATCCTTTAAGTCTGAACACATTGTTCAGCCCCCGAGCTCTTCCCTTATTGATTGAGAACTTCATTGTCTCTCTTATATGATCTTGCCTTTGGTGGAGGCCCAACTGGAAGGAACTTAGTTTCTCGATTCGGAACCGTGCCAACACAAAAGTATGTAACTTATTCACTTCTGCTCATTATATCTTAATAGAAATACTCTTTTCTCGTCCAATTGATATCTTGCAAATATTTGAATTATTATTCCATGGGCGTATTTTTATGAATGTTAATGGATTATGCTATTGAATGTGATAACATCATATACTATCACCGTATGATTGTGTTGCTTGGTTGTTGAGGACTAGTTGCAGGTATATTTCTTTGGGTCAAGTGCTCAACGATGGAATTCATTGAATGTTTGAACGAGGTAGGCCTTTTATCTTGTTTTGCTAGCATATTTATTTATATAGCATACTTGAGAATAGAGTTGATTTCTGTAGTCATTTTTGTCAGTTGTGGTTTACCCCTAGCCATAGAGATATTTTCCTCATAACAGAATTGGCGACCACACTGGGGATTGAATCTTCTTTTTTGGGTTTGGAGTGTTTTTCTCCTTAGAATTCTCTCGTTCACATTGAGTTTCTTGTCGTATGATTTCTTGACAACCTCTATTCACTCTGGGTCTGAGTCTTTCAACCTTCTCCTTAACCTAGCTGTGTTTTGACACATATATGCGGGTTTTTTCTTGATAGTCGTGTACATACACATTCTGTCCTTCTGCAAGCTGTGTACATATGCGCTTTTTCCTTGAACAGTCACATACATTAACTTTTGTTTCTTGTTTGCTGGGTTTGGTGGTTGCTGGGTAGGTTTTGATGATTGCTGAGTCTTCTTGGGTCTCTGTAGTGACTGTTAAGTGTCTGTGGAATGACAGTAAACCTGTCTTTGGTTGAATTTTTGGGTGGTTCCTTTCTCATCATCTTTTCATTTTGATTGTCCTTGCACCTTGGGCTAGGTGTTGTGCTCCTTGATATCCTACTTGGGTTGTCTTTGTCTATACACAATAGAGTCTTTATATATCAAGCTGTTGTTCAGTCCTTGCATTTTCATTTTTCTTATATTGAAAATACAAAAAATATTAGGCATTTTACATTGGTTGGCATTTTGATCTTTTTGAGCCTTTCTCATTTATCTTAGTGCATGTAAAGAAAGATTGCATTTTATTTAGAATTGCATAATTGAATCGAAAATTGCATTTTTTAAGAAGCATATCATTTATTGGAAATTGAAGTTAGGACTTTGCATTGTATTCATATTCATTTATTCTACTTGATAAGTCATAACATCACTACTTTCATGTCCACACCTTTTGAGTAAGAAAGGCCATTAAAATTAAATCTATAATTTAAAATTTATTAGTAACGATTTTATTTTCTAGGGTGCACAAACTAGATTAGGATTTAGTGCCTTGGAATAAGATTTTATTAGTAAATTTCTCCAAGGATATTAAATCAACATATGTGTTTGACTAAGGGAGTGGAGAAATCCATTGTATAATCGGTAAGATCAGGAGGCTCCTCTTACATCAGAGTTAAATCTGAGGTCCTGTGAGGTTGGTTGAAGGGATATCCCCCCGATACCTTCTTAGCATCAAAGATATTTCTGGGGATCTTGCTAGTTCCTTTACCTCCGTGAGAGGCTGTGCTTTCAATGTTTCAGGCTTTGCTACCCTGCCCATACGGTGGAACTGACTTACGAATGTTCATTTGTGCATTGGTTATACCATGGTTGCTTAGTTTCTTGACTTAAGTGACACATAGGTTACTTGCAGGGTTTATTCTACAGGTACCCTGGGTCAGATAAGGGTCGGAAAACACACAACCTTTATGGAGGATTACCTCTTTGGGGGGATCTTACCGACTGGTTGTTAAGCCCACGAGGGCCCTTGTAATTGATTTTGATACCTATGATATTTAGCAGGGAGTCTCAGGCCCCTCTTGGGCGAGGCATACCTACTTTAGGGAGGGAGGCCCCTTTCAACCACTTTATCCTGTTTTCGTGCATTTTGGCTGTTTAAATATTTTTGGTGTGCTCTTTGTTATTAGTAGAGATTTGAGATTTTATACCGTACTAAGTCCTCACTGTCATGGATAGTGGAGTTCCCGTAACTACCTCCTTTACCACTACCCCCGCCATGACGTTCACTCATTTCATGGGGACAAATCTGTCCTCTTTTCATAATGGTATGGCAAATTATGACACTCAGTCCATGCCTTGGGTCTCTAATCATTTTCCCATTGATATGCGGAATGTGCCTTCACCCTTTCCATCCTCTCCATGACCCACTTATATGAATCCTATCATTGGATCCCGAGGCACCATGGTGCCACTGTCTACATATTCATTTGATAGGAGTCATGTCCCTCAACCAACTCTCACTGCAGGAGGTTGGAACCTCCCCTCTTACAGATCAAGTCCTAGCTATGTTTTTTCAGGAGCCAGTACTCAACTGGGTGGTTATTCTACTTATTACACCCCATCCATGTATCCTTTTTCCGCCATGCCATTTACTACGAACACTTTTCCCATGATGGGTCCACATATATCCCTAGGTATTTCATACTGGGGGAATCAATTTTATGGTTCGAGCTACCCTCTTCAAAAAACCCCTTCACACGGGGGCAACATATATTCTCACTTGAATAATCCTTATCATACTTCTGTCTCTTCATAGACTTTGATTATGCCCATACAAACCTCTATGGATCAATTAGGCGTAGGATACTACCTTTCCGGACAAGGACAAGGTGTAAACCAAGACCCTTCCTAGCTTGCAATGTTTCAAAACCAATATTTCTTGGGACCTGTAAGGGAAAACCAACATCTGCCTGGAACTGTAAGGGAAACCCAACATGCAATCTCATACTCCTTGCATGTTCCATGATTGTCTTCTTCATCATTTATGACACACCATTTTCTTGTGGATGAAATCCCATGGTATGAACAATAATCATCAAAATCCTTGCTGTAGTATTCACCTCCATTTTTTGATCTAAGACACTTCAACCTTTTTCCTGTTTCATTCTCAACCAAATATTTCCATTTCTTAAAAGTGTCAAAAACATCATATTTTTGTCGAATGCAATAAAACCAAGTTTTTCTAGTTGCATCATCAATAAAAGTAACATAATAACGAGATCCACCAAGAGACAATACCTAATATGGTCCCCATACATTTGCATGTACACGATGTAACTTTCACTCTTATTTTCCTTTCCAACCATGAGAAATCCGACTCTCTTTTGTTTTCCATAAACACAATGTTCACAAAAATCCAAATCAACTTGTTTAAGATCTGGCAACAAATTCCTTTTGTAAAGTATTTGCATCCCATTCTCACTCATGTGTCCAAGACTATGATGCCACAATGTTGTATCCACTCCTGTAGAATATAAAGAGATAGAAGAGTTAGCATTACTAGTACTACATAAATAAAATGTACCTACCTTCTCTCCTTTTTCCATTACCAATGATCCTTTAGTGACCTTCCATGCTTTATCTATAAATGTAGATATATAGCCTTCACTTGCCAACTATCTTGTTGAAATTAGATTTCTTCTCCGATTTGGTATATGCCTCACCTCTTTCAATAACCATTGGTTTCCATTCTTTTTCTTTATTTGTACCTTACCCATTCCAACAATTTGACATGGTTCATCATCACCCAAATAAACCTGTCCAAAATCACCTTGAACATAATTTTGAAAATATTTCCTACGAGGTGTGGCATGAAATGAAATCCCTAAATATGCTACCCAAGACCCAGTAATATTATCTAAATAAATAATCAAATCATCTTGTAGCACATCACATGCTACATTTTCTTCTTGATTTTTCTCCTATTGTCCATCTCTTTATTTCTTTGGATCTCTACAGACTTTCTTTAGATGTCCTTTCTTCCCACAATTCCAACACTCTATCTTTTCTAGTATGGATTTGGGTATGCCCTTCCTAGGCTTCCCATGATTTCTTGGACTCTTTCTTCTTTCCCTTTATCTTCCTCTTTTCTCTACGATCAATGCATTACTTGATGTCTCACCTGTGCTTTTCCGTCGCATTTCCTCGCTAATCATAACACCAACAACATCATCAAATTTTAGAGTATTTGAACTAGGGACATAGTTACTTACAACCATGACCAAGCCATTCCAACTTTCTAGAAATGAGCACAAGATTAGAATAGCCCTACCCTGATCATCAAAGTCCACTTTTAAAAAACTTAACTGATTAGTAACCATATTGATTTCATTTAAATGATTGACAACAAACCCATCTTCTGACATATTCATATTAAATAATCACTTCATTAGAAATAATTTGTTCAAAGAAGAGGTTTTTTCATATAGTTTATCCAATGCGTTCATCATATCCTCCATTGCATTTTCTTCCGAAATATTGAAATCCATCGATGCTTCGAGGCACATCCATATCGTTCCCAATTCCTTTCTGTCAAGAATATCCCATTCTTCGTCCTTCATACTCGTCGACTGTTTTTCTTTTCCTCCCAATGGTAGGTAAAGATCCTTCTGTAAATAATATTCTGTATGCATCTTCCATAATTGATAGTTTTGGCCGTTAAATTTCTCAAACTTAAACTTTTCATCTTCCACCATTTCTCCCACTTGAACCAGGAGCCCTCTTTTCCTACGAGTTACCTTTCACTTTGATACCGATTGTTAGAAAAACAAGATTACATATCAATAAAATAAAACAAATGCATAAATAAAACACAGAAGATACAAAATACAATATATACACATGCATACGTGGTTCAACCAGTGTGGGTTACATCCACCAGAGAAATGTTAGAAGAATAGGATCGCGAAGCAATAAAATAAAACAAATGTAGAAATAAAACAAATGTATAAATAAAACACAAAAGATACACAATACAATAGAGACACAAATATACATGGTTCACCCAGTGTGGGCTACATCCACCAGAGATATTTTTAGGTCATTCCTTTATTATTATCCAACAAATGAATGGATACAACCTACAACACACCTACTATAACTTCCTCTTCTTTCTCTCATAGTCTCCTCACTCAGAATACAATATTCACAAAATGATGCATTGCCGCAATACATTTCCCTCATAAAAGAGGGTTTCCTTCTAGGGAAAAAAACTGTAACATAACTTCTACCGTCATATCTGTGACCTTATAATGAATGGTTCATATTTACTATGAAATTACAATATACATTTACAAGAAAATTTTTCCTTCAAGGGTTTCGCCCTTGAACCCCTGCTAAGGGCCCGCATGGGGGGTAACCCCCTGTACACTCACCCACGTGGAGGAGTGTACATTCTTCCGGGGTGTAAATTCTTCATGGGGTATAAACATGGCTGAAAACAAATACCTCTAAATCAGGAAGATAATCAGGCTCCACAACCAACAATCTCCCACTTGGAGATTGATCTTAAAAACTCCACCGTTGTTGTATCTGCTGGACTATGATCCTTATTGGACCTGGAAAATTTACCATCTTCATCTTCATGCTTGAATACCAACTGAAACTGAGTAGGAACTCAATTTCTCTCTGGTTACTCCCTTTGTTAACATGCCTATAGGATTCTGGCTAGTGTGTATCTTTTCCAACTTCAAATGTCCATCTTCCAAGACAGATCGTATGAAATGGTACCTAAGATGTATATGATTAGTCTTCGAATGTAATGTTGAGTTATTTTCAATATGAATGACACTCTCATTGTCATAGTACAACCTTCTATTATCCTTCTTCTTTCCCAATTCCTCCATAAACCTTTGTAACCAAATCATTTCTTTACTAGCCTCTGTAGAAACAACATACTCTGACTATGTTGTTGAAAGTGCAACAAAATTTTGCAGTTTCGAAATCCAACTTACTGTTGTTCCACCTATAGTAAAAACATACCCTTTGGTGCTCCTCCTACTATCTTTATCACCTGCCACATATGAATCAACATATCACTGTAGAACCGTGTCTGAACCTCCAAAACATAATGCATGAGTAGCAATACCTCTCAAATACCCAAGAATCCACTTTATTTCCTCCCAATGTTCTTTACTTGGATTTTTCATATACCTGCTCACAACTCCGGCCCCACAAACAACAAGAAATTGCTAGGTCCTTTGTTTTTTTTATTATCCAACAAATGAAGGGATACAACCTACAACATACCCATTGTAACTTCCTCTTCTTTCTCTCACAATATCCTCTCTCAAAATATAATATTCACTCACTCACATAGCCACAACACAATTCCCTCATACATAAAAGAGAGTTTCCTTCTACGAAAAAAATACCTAACATAACTTCTACTGTCAGATCTGCGACCTTATAATGAACAATCCAGATTGACTACAAAATTACGATATTTTACAAGGCAATTTTTCCCAAAATTTTTCTTCCCACCAGTGGGGAGGGGGGCTCCAAAATTTCTCT
>JZKD02S1077664.1:175289-185910 GCA_000966675.3 Picea glauca
ATTTGGGGGGGGGATCCCCCCCGCACCCCCGTTAGGTAATGGGGTTCAAATGCGGCTGAAATAAGACCTATGAATAAGGAAGATAATCGGGCTCCACAACCAACACCACCAAGTTCAAAAATATGGCCATCATGCTGGGTATCTCTCCCAAGATCCCATATGTACTTCTCAAATATCTAGGGGGTTTACATATACATATACGAAAGAAAGCGATGCTTTTCAAAACAAAGACAATGGATGAGGCATGTGCATAGGAACAATATCTGGAAAAGATATGCCACAAGAAAGGGCAGTCAAGTGGGTCCAAACAGAAAGAACTCTGGGAAGCTTCCAAGGAGGGGAAGAAGAAGTAGAAAAGGGGAAAGGATAAGAATGTGACATCAACTGCACATCGGTTCATGGATCCTAGTACCCACCGTAACCATTGCAATAATGATGGGCACACTGAGAAAAAGTGTTGGAAACTGTATCTAGAGTTGAACCTGAAGAACCACGAGAATGTTGAAATGAAAAATAGTCCTCTAGACATGGATTCAAGCAATCAAGCTTAAAGAAACTATGACATGGCTGAGAAGAAACTCCGATGTGGAATAGTGTTTGGAATACTCTACATGTATATGAGGGATGAAATATTCATGCAAAGAGAGAACCAAGATTGAATAATCAAGTATGGGAAGTCATACATCATCAACACACATAAAGACAGGTCATATATCTAATTGGTAAGTATGAACCAAGACAAGAAGTTGATTAATTCCAGTAAGAAATATGTTTTAATTTTCTTAAGAGAAAATCAATATAATGATGAATCGATAAGAGTAAAGGCATCCCTGGAGTAAAGAGATGAAACTTTAGTTGGAGGAGTTGTTACATGCATACACAGGAGTGTTCCAATATCCTAAAAGGATACCACCCAAGAGGGAAGTGGAGCACGAAATATGGTTATTTCCAGACTTCCCATTTCCGAATATTGGGATATCTAGACAATCCATCCTGGAAGCAAATGAAGTGCAGAAGCAGTTTCAACAACTATTTGAGTAGGGTGTGATCTGACCAAGCACCTCACCTTGCGGGTTACCTATCATAATTGTATCGAAGAAGGATGAGAATTGGTGAATGTGTATCAACTACAGAGCATTGAAAAATATTACACTAAAAAATCAGAACCCTCTACCCAAGATTGATGATCTATTAAATCAGTTGCAAAACAAAAATTATTTCACCAAGTTCGATCTCAAATCGGGATACCAAAAATTATGCATCAAGGAATAAGACACATGGAAAATTTCCTTCAATACAAGGGAAGGTTTGTATGAATGGTTGGTCATGCCATTTGGTTTATGTAATGCACCAACTACATTTATGAAATTGAATAACTATGTGTTATGCCCATATCTAGATTCATTTATTATAGTCTATTTGGATGATATACTGGTTTATAGTGCTACCTAGGAGGAACACATCTCACATATCATGCATGTGTTAGAGACTCTAAAGAAGCATCGATTGCCAGCTAACCTCAAGAAATCTGATTTTTCTCAGTAGTCTTTGGTGTATTTGGGGTATGTGATCTGTGGAGGGGAGCTCAAGATAGACCCCAAAAATATGGAAGCCATCATGAAATGGCCATTTCCTACAAATGTGATCGAATTTAGGAGTTTTTTTGGGGAAACATAGTATTTGCGGAAGTTCATTGCTTAATTTTCAACGATATCTACACCACTCCACACTATAACAATGCGTGGTAAGAATTTATAGTTGGCGGAAGAATCAACATAAGGATTTCAATGAGATGAAAAGAAAGATTAGTCAAGCACTAGTTCTTGCATTTTCAAACTTGCAAAATACTTTTGAAGTGGAGACAAATGCAAGTGGGTATGTCATGGAAACAATTTTGATGCAAGGAGGGAGGCATGTATGCTATGATTCTGAAATATTTCATGGGGCAGTTCTCAACTACCCTACCTATGACAAGGAACTCTATGCCCTGGTTCAAGCTGTCAAGAAGTGAAAGCACTATCTAATGGGAAAGGATACCATAATCCACACAAATCTCTAACCACTACAATATTTGTAGGACTAGAGTAAGCTACAACAAACCAAACATTACAAGTGGATGGGGTTTTTACAACAATTTCATCTAGTCATCAAGTATAAGAAGGGAATCAAAAATAGGTTGGCATATATTATTTCAAGGCCACCCACATCCAATATTACATATTTGGTAACTCTGATGCACATGGATCATTTAGACATGATGCATACAAAGAGGCATACACAAAATATGAGGACTTAAAGGAGGTGTTTTAGTAGCTACAAGGAAAACATCATAAAGAATAGGGTGACATCAATGATGATTATCATTTCCAGAATGGATTACTCTATAAGCTCAACAAGCTCTGCATCCCTAAAGGTGAACAAATGCATCTTATCATAGAGGCTCACACCTCTAAGGTTGTCGGACATATTGGTGTTGGGAGGACAATTGCCAACTTACAAAGGTATGTGTACTAACCCACAATGCAACAATATGTAGAACAATATATTAGAGGATGTATACTTTGTTGTACCAACAAGCTCAATAAAAAGAAGAAAGGTCTATACCATACCTTCCCTATACCCACTCAACCTTGGGAAATCATTTCCATGGATTTTATGGGAGGTTTACCAACAACTAGGAACGAACATGACTATCTATTTATGGTAGTTGATAGATTCAAAAATATGTGCATTCTCATGCCTTGTAAAAAGACCATCAAAGGACAATAAGAAATAAACATTCTCTTTGAACAATTATAGGTGTACTTTGGGATACCAAGGAGCATCATCTTAGACAAGAATTCCACATTTCTCAGTACATTTTGGACTACATTGTGGGAGAAGATGGACACTAAGTTGAACAGATATACAACATTCCATCCATAGACAAATGGGAAAACATAAGTATTCAACAAGACTTTGGTGCATCTTTATAGGGGTTACAATCAAAAGAATCTAAATAACTAGCATGGAAATCTAATCTACATACAACACTATTATAATAAAGTAGTCCACATTTCTACTTGTAAGTCACCTTTTGAAACTTGCTTTGGATATTTTATTCCTTCACCCTTGGATGTTGTATATGGACAACAAGGAGGAGTGAGGGAGGAACTCATAGGAGATGCATTGAGAGTAGAAAAAATTGTTGAGAAGATTAGGAAAATCCATTTGCAAATATAAGAGATGCTACAAAAGTCACATGAAAAGTACAAGGAAAAACATGATCAACACAAAATCAAGAAGTCATTCAAAGTGGGAGACATAATTTGGTTACAATTGAACAAGCAAAGACTATAGGGTACTAGTAAGAAGATAAAGGCTCTACATTATGTCCCTTTCAAGATATTGGAGAAGGTGGAAGATAACGCCTATTGACTTAGTATACCCCCATACATGCGCATTTACTCAGTATTTAATGTGGATAATGTCAAACTATATGAGCCTTCCATGTTGGTTGAGGAGGAGGAGAAGATCCTACCTTCCATAGAGGACTTAGCACCATATGTTCAGGCAAATTTGGTAGAGGACACAGTTTTGCAGAAGCAGTCTAGAACTAAAGGACATGGACAACATGACCTTTGGTAGATTGGGTTGAAAGGACAACTTCCAGGAAAAGTGGCACATACCCTCTTCCCCCCTTGGGATTACACGAACTCTCAGTCTTGGATCTTCAAACTCCTGAGTCGGATTGACTTTTTGGGACTTCAAAAGACTCCAAATGCTCAACACATATAGGCCTCTTTTGTGTTACCCGCATGGTCAGACTACCCATGCCTTCGCTCTTCGGTGCTCCTGGAAACACTTAATTTCGGGATTACTAACTCCACGCTAGACCTTCCACTTAGGTGACCATGGGCTATGAACATGGGCCAACCCTTTGTGAATTCCGGCTTCAGAAATATCATGAGCTCTACCTTCAACTCTTTCCGAAGCGCTCTTTTCTGAATTTCTGGATTTATGCCCCATGTCTCCTACACAACCAAAGGTTGCAATTACTTCACGACTTCATGAGTTCACAACTCTACTGTTTCAACACCTCCAAAATTCTTGAACTATGAAGTTCCAAATCCCCTTATGACCACCCTCCACGTAGTTCTCCTAGATCCGATGGTTTGGAATTATTCGCCTCCTTCTAGAACAGATCTCGTTCACGGATTTTGGTGAAAACATCAAGGATTCTCCTCCTTGAAGATTTTCCGCCGCTCTCCCTCTTCATCTTGTCTTCCTTGAGCTTCTTTGTCCTTCAGAATGATTTCTTCGAAACTTAGTCGAAATATTCAACCTAAACACGTCTTGCAACATGTCCTATTCCACACTCAACTTCTCAGTGGATGAGTTCACACTCTTTTGCAGTGGTTCTCTAGCTTCTTCTCTGCAACTAAAGTCATGGTACTCCTCCTGGTCTTAGGAGTCTGAAAATCTATCACGCACTCCTTGCAGACATCTATACACTCCTTGCATGCATAATTTCCCACTATCTCTTCTGATATTACGAGTCAAAAGAGACTCTGTCAACACACTCCTTGCAGACACTATGCACTCTTTGCACTCGCTCGTATAAGATAAACAATCAAAACTTATTTAAAATCTCACAGATTCATACATCTCACCATATAAATTCATATATAGATACAAGAATAAGAAACAATAGAGACTTGAAAACAAAATAGAAATTCTACCATTCACTCATTCAGATAGACGCATCAACATCATACATTTGGGACAATGTTCCTCTATTATATTCATTCAACTGAAAATTACATGCGTCTATACACTACTTCTCGATAGCTCTCGGTTCCTTGATAAAATGGAAATGACTCTTGATAACTAGAGTGCCAACAACAACAACAACAAAAAATATCCGCTATCAACAACCTCTTCCAGGCCACAATACAAATCTTTATACAAGAGGTGCTATTTGAGCCTTTCCCTCCAACTACTCTATGCTATCTTATCGAATTAAAATCTTTCAACTACTTAACATTTATTACAATAAATATCTGAGTCAAACATATAAGAGAAAAAGCTCCATATATGTATTGCAATCCTTCACATTAAAGAAAAATTACACTCCCTCATCGATCTTATGCGAGGGCTCAGCCTACGATCATTAAAGATGCTCGTAATCAAAATCTTCCCCAGATATAATATTTAATTACACCAACTTTGGAATTCAAAATAATTCAAAATACGCGCTAGTGCACCCAACTATCCTCTGATTGTTCTTTGCTGGTGATGCTCTTGCATCACAAAGCATAATGGTACTCTAGGGAGAATGTAGAGGAAAAATTTCCTCACCTTATCCAGTAAATATTTTGGGGACCAAAAGCCTCCCTAAATGGGGAGGTATGATTTGGGTTAGATCATTAAATTATTTTTCATCTATATTGATGCTTTTAGAGTGGAAAAATTGGAGGAATCAACTTGCAAGGCTATTTTAGTGTTAGGTCCTAGTTTGGAAAATTGGGGTCCAAAACCTTCCAGAGCCATTTTGAGGCATTAAATGACATTTTTTGAGGTTCTAGTGTTTGAATCCTATGCTCACACCCTTGAAAGTGTTCTAAACTTTTCTACCTTTCCAAGGGTGCAAACTGTGCCTTAATCAGAGCTCGTATACAGAAATTATGCCTCTCACAAGTTGACCTACCTTATTGATCACCATAGTACGGGTGGATGCCATGTCAACCTCCCCTTACTCAAATACATGGGGCTATCCACATGTGGAATTTTGAAGATATTATTGAAGGTCCAAACCTTATCACTAATTGAGGGTTGAGGAAATCAAAACCCTATCCCTAGATGACTATCAGACTATGTTAAGTACCAGGAGAATAAGGGGTTTCATTCTTTAGCATTGTATTGTTCCATAATTGAGCATAGAAAATATGAGTGGTATTTGAGAGTATAATAAAGGAGGAGAGATTCTGTACCAACCATATAGGCTACAATGTCTAAGGAAACTCCACTGAGAGTGCCTCTTTCTTTGTACTTTTATTTGAAGAAAAGAGAACAGAGTGACCTCTCCTTCTAGATGAGTTTTCTCCCGCATTGGGTTTCCCAAGTTATATCTTATGTTTATTTGTGGATGGTGTGTGAGTATTTATTTATGTTCTCTATTTTTCACATTTCATCTATTTCATACATTGTAAGTAGAAAAATAGTAATTAAGGAATTTGATATCTAAAGGAAATTAACCTTCACAGTAAAGATTTCAGTATTTTTGTTAGATCTATTGTGACAAACTATCCAGTGGAATATTGACGATAATTTTTAGATCATTAAGATGGTAGGACTAGTGCATGGATCCAAAGAAGTAAATATTTCCTGTGATGAGGCCATATGGTTCACGACTCCTAAAACAAGAACCCATGTAGATAATGAGGAAGAGATAACAACAAGTGCATGACCTATTTCCTTGCCTTTTCCTTTACCACCTTGTGGATTTTCAGATTTCTCAGCTTTCTTCTTGATATTGTAAGGTGCATTGATATTATTCCTCTCAAGAAGATGGGTCATGTGATCAATTTTCTTCCTCATGCATGCATGTTCTTCATGATTGGGTTTCTTGCATTAAGAACATATCACCTTCTCCTTCTTTGTTTTTCTAATTTTAGAGTTGGAGGACTTTGTATATTTTGGATTGCACTCCTTCTTTTGTTCTTGGTATTTATTGCCTTTGAATTGTTGTTTAAGTTTGTGGCTAGTCTTTGTTCCCTCAGTTGTAGTAAGTGCATGAACTTGGAAACCCAAATGGAAAAACTAGCTTCAAGTTGTCCATGTTCAATCTATTTCAACAATATTTGATTATAATGTTTTCATGACTCTCTATGCCTCCTCCCTTTTCCAAAACACCCTTTTTGAGTGAAATTAAAGGGATAAATAGAGATAGTTGGGGCAATGAGAAGGTCTATAAGCATTCTCTTTCACTTCCCATTCCCCAGTCTATTCTCCTCTCTTATTCTATTTTTTTAATTTTTAATTAATCCATTTTTTTCTTCTCATTTTGTCTTGCTCCTCTTTACATTGAATTGTATTTTATAATTTTACTAACCCTCGATAATTTCCAAATTAACTTGTAGGTAATGAGTCTGACAAACATTCATTAGTTCAAATCCATTTTGTATCACTCTCCTCATTGAGAGGCTTTTTGGTTTCCAAAATATTGAAGGAAACCAATTTGGATCAATGTGCCTATTTTCTGCTTCTATTGAACATGGATTGGACTCTAGCTCTTAGCTACAACTCCGACTCTGCCTCTGCCTCTAGCGTGTGGCTCTAGTGACTAACTATGGCTCTAACTCACTTGTTCTAACAATACAAAGGTATTTTCACTAACTCTTATCTTTGAGCAATCTCTTGATCCAAACTCTGCAATCATCATTCACTCCCATCTCTCTCAGTCTTAGAGACGGTCCGTATTGACGGTTAATGAATCCATGTTTAATGTTTGTTTGTGTTCAGTGTGACCCTAGCACACTATTACATCATGTAAAAAATTGTAACATACCTAGAACAAAAAACCCAAAACGACTTGATCTAAGATTTGATCTGAAACATACCCACTGCTCAGGTACATCTAAATTCTCTCTCTTGGGATGATTCAAATTTCTGATATCAATTAATTAATAAAAAAGCATGAAAGAAAATACAATAACAATACATGCAATAATAAAGATTCATGCTACACTATAAAATAAATGAACAATATGCCATGCAAAACATCAACTAGCAAACAAACACATTATAAATACTTATCTTAGAGATAATAATTGATAGACAATGAAAGTAAATATACAAGAAGAGAAAACACATGACAAAGAGCACTTATCTTTAACAAAACCAATCACCAACTCGTTGTAGACCAAATATGTTCCACACAACCTTAAACATTGTTGTTCCAAGTCTCTAAAGTAGGTCACGCTTGATCCAGGGATGCAAATCCATAAGGATGGGTCTCAGATCAAAACTTAGCTTCCTAAACCAATCAACAATCAAGCTCTCATAGGTTTTCCAAACACACAAAAAATCCAGTTTACCACCTCTCTTCCCCTTTGTCCTGCACCACCCAAAGAGAATGAATCCCCTTCACGTCCTTGTAGTCTGTCAGGCTCTCCACCTCTTTCCATGGATCCAATGCTTCTGGTAAGGAAATATCAATGCTAGAAACTCTCAGGATTCTTAGCTATGGAAAGTTCTCTCTCAATACCATTAATCTCATGTCCACATGCATCCCTCCCTTTCTGGAATAATCAATAATTAATTACATCCAACCAACCATGGTTACTTGCCTTCAAAAATTCGTTTTCCCATTCCCATGAAAAACCAAGAATGAGTAGAAGGGTGAATTAGAGAGGAATGTCTCAAAAAATTATTTTTGAGTAAGAATGAATGGCCAACCCTCAAGAAAATCAAGAACAAGGTTTAAATATAAAAAAGAATAATGTGGCTTTCCCCTAAGAAGCTCACATAATCCCCTCTTTCTCTCCAAAATTCCAAGGTGAGCAAAATAAAACTAATTTAAAAATGTAAAGGCTTAGCCCTTCAACTTTCCCCCTCTCTCGTGGAATCATAGCCCCCTATAAATCTTGTCATTGTCCATCTCATAGCTAGTGATGTATTTTATTATTAATAATGATCAAAGTATTACAATTCCTAGGCACTCTGACCCCTTTCAATTGTTCAAGAACTCCGACCTTTCATCAAATAAAAAAAATACATTATTAATAAGCGGAATCAAAACCAGGGCATTGCATTCCACTCCCCCTTATTTTGGCACCATCGTCAGTGCATACACAAAACATAAATCAAAATTTCAAAATTCTTCAAAAATTCGCAGGTACTCTGTTGACATGGAATCTTCATGCTCCCAAGTAGCATCTTCAAGACCGTAGCAAGTCCACTGAACTTTTACTAGTTCTATGACTTGTTTCTGAAGCATTTTGGATTTTCTATCCAATATGTGCATTGGATGGACCTGAAAGTCTCCTTTTGGCTCCACCTGAATCGAATTCCAATCAATAACATGGTTAAGATTATGCACATAATTTTTCAGCAAAGAGACATGAAACACATTATGTACATTCATGGAAGCAGACAATGCAATCATGTATTCAACTTACCCTATTATGTTCAATATCTCAAATGGACCACAAAATCGGGTTGCTAGCTTTGTACAACTGCCCAACTTTAATGAGATCTTCTTGGGATTCACTTTCTAAAGAACATGATCTCCCACTTTAAATCCTCTAGCTGTCCAGTTCTTATCTGGATAACTCTTTTGTCTATATTGTGTTTCTTTCAAATTATGCTTAATTTTAACCATGTAGTCTTCCATATCCTTGATATATTCTATCCCAAACACTACTCTGTCTCTTGGGTTGTCCCAACTTACTGGAGTATTTCATTTTCTACCATACAAATCTTCAAATGGGCTCATCTTCAATGAAGCTTGATACCCATTATTGTAGGAAAACTCAACCAAATGTAAATAATCTTCCCACTTAGATGACTTATATATCACATACATTCTCAACATGTCTTCAATTACTTGGTTGACCCTCTCCATATCCCCATCTAACTATCGATGGTATACTGTGATGAAGTTCAAATTTGTACCAAGTATTTTAAATAATCCCCTCCATAAATTTGAAGTAAACTTTATATATTTGTCTAAGACAATTTCCTTAGGTATACCATGCAACCTAGAAATCTCCCTCATGTAAATTTCTGCAATATTAGCTGCCATATGAGTCATTGTTACAGGGAAAAAATGAGCAGCCTTTTTCAATTTATCAACTAATACCATTATTGAATCATGTTGCCTTGCTGTCCTGTGAAACTTAGTGATAAACTCAATGGTTACCACTTCCCATTTCTTCCATGGAATCGAAAATGGATATAGCAACCTCGATTGGTGTCTATGATAAGCTTTCACTCTCTGACATTCCATGCATCTAGCAATGTAATAAATACCATCCTTATTCATCCCAGGCCAAAAAAATTGGCTTCTTACTATTGCAATTTTTTTCTAGTAACTGGGGTGTACGACATATGGAACATTATGCATTTATTTTAACACCAAATTCCTAAGTTCTCTAGAACTAGGAAGATAAATTCTATTTTTATGCATAACTAATCCATCTTCCTTCATCTCATACTCTTTAATTTTCTGATGTACCTTTTCCTACTGTAAACCTTCTTTTACGTGTAGGTAATGTTGGTATGTAACATCAATATTTAAAATTCTTCTATTTAAATATGAATTATGCATACTAATGGTTGTAGCATGCATGAAATGTACTCTTCTGCTGAGTGCATCGAAAACTTTATTTTATTTTCCTTTGATATGCTTGATGTCAAAGTCATACTCACTTAAAAATTCTAACTATATTGTCTTTGTGGCATTTAAATTTGGTTTCTCAATAAGATATTTTAGACCATTATGGTTTTTTCATAATTCAAATATCTTCCCCATGAGATAATACCTCCACATATTCAATGCATGAGCTATGGAAGCAAGCTCCAAATCACGTGTGGCATAATTCCTCTCATGTTATTTAAGCTTTCTAGACTCATAACT
>JZKD02S1077664.1:195259-226990 GCA_000966675.3 Picea glauca
CTTTTCTTGCTAGGATCAATTTCTTCCTAGCATGGAAACAAACCCCAGGTTCCTGCGCCTACTTACAAGCAGGTCATGGAGTTCTCAAGAATCCACCTTCAAGTTCATTGACCTCCGCGCACTAGTCTCTGGCACATCTCCAAGAATGGGTTCTTTTGAAACATTGTAGGTAGCAAATGGAATGGGGCTTCCTTGGTGCTTGGCATCAACCTATTGTCCTCTTCGATGGTGATACATACCTCCTGTGTTGCTATCTCTCCTTGGATAGCTTCTTCTCCTTGAATTGGAGATTAATTGAGTTCTTTATCTCTACCAGGCTTCACTTTCCACACTCTTCTCTTGGCATTGCAGTTTTTGGGTTGAAGCTTTGGGTGAAGTCACCAACACTTGTCTTTCCAATGTCCACTCAACTTGCAGTGATGGAAAAGATTATTTTTGTTGCCACAAGGATTTCCTAACATACTCCTCCTCTCCAAGTGCCCCTAAGTTTGTTGTTGGATTGGGTAGGTCTTCTTGGCATTCCTCCCATGGAACCATTTATGCTTGTGGCATGCAGATTGATTCTCCCAACAAGATGCCTCATGATGGAATTTATTCTTGTTAAATGAGAAATCTTATGAATACCAATAGTTGAAAGTAATGTGGCCTTTCCCCTTGTAGTAGTGACAAATAAGGGATGTCTTATTTGAGGTAGTTCTCTTGGTCTTATTCTCTTTTTTTTTCCGTCATTGATTGGATTGTTGCTTCTTTGGAGTGATAGTGCAGGCTGAGTATTCAAGGTCTTCTCATTGCTTCTCTTCTTCAATATTACACAAGAAGGATGAGGTGGTAGTGGGTTTCCATCTTCACTTACTACTTCTCTTTCTCTTGATGAGCAAGCCAACTCCAACATGTCTTTCACCTTCAAAAAAGTGGTCTTCATGGTTATGGGTTTTGCAGCTCTGCCATTGAAGCCTAGGCCTTCATGCTTGACCCACAATGTAGCTACAATGGGGCTTAGGATTCCTCATATTCTCCATATACCTATCTCTTGTCCATCATAGCCCATCCACCTTAAGAGTTTATAACCAATGCCTTTGGTACCTAAGATACTCTTGAGAAATGTCTACATATGGTGAATTTACTAGAGTTGTATCGGTCATGGTGATAGAATTTGTTGTGGCAATGAAAAGTGGCCTTTATTCCTCGTGCTCTTGGACAATTTCTTGTAGCTTTTCCAAGGCCTCCTCCTTCTGTTCCAACTCTTGTTGTAGTTGATCCATTATCTGTGTGAGCCTATCCTCTTTCCATCTATCCAATTAAATGAACTTCTCTCTCAAGTGTACAAGCTGCACTCTATGCTTGTCCCAATATGCCACGACATTGGTGAGGGAGTCTTGGTGTTATTCAAACTTTTTATTTAGAAATGGTAGTAGTTTGAGAGAGGTGTGAAGGTGATTTTACTTCCCTGCCATCCTCTTATTGAACATTTGGACTTTCTCCTTCAAGTCCTCATTCTCCTCTTGAAGTTGAGAATTGTTGGCCCTTGAGTTTTCCAACTTTCCTTTACTTGTTGTACCTATGATGAGGTATCGATGTTCTATTCAAAGTTCTAGAAGTTATTTCATGTTTAAGCATGCAACCACTTTGATACCTTATGATCTGTAAATGAGGGAATTATATCCCACTCACTTCATCAATACAATTCCTTTTTCTTTTAGGGAAAAATCCCCTATTGTAGTGGGCTTACTGCAACAAATCTATGACCGGAAATAAAGAAAACTTCGTAAAGAACACACAACAAAGATATTATAACCAAATTCAATGGAGATAACTAACTACTTAGAGGAGAAGAAGGATTAACTCACCAAGAGTCCTACATTTGCTGTCGTTCCCAAATTCCTGAATCTCCTTACTCTTTTCACTAGTTCCTCTGCAACATGCAAGAACCTCAAACATACAAGCCTATGCAGAGAGGTAGTTATATTAATAACTACCTGTTAGCCCAATGAAACATAACGAAATGATCACAACTATTGTTCTACAAAGCATATATGAAATAATTGCATGTTAAACATTACAAATATAATATTTTTCGAAGGAATGAGTTTCTTATTGATAATCAACAATTACGTAGTTATGATGTATACCCACCCTGTGCGGTGCTTCCCTTTCGAAAGAGACTCCAGGTCCCTCCACCCAAGATCTTTCTATAAATATTAGTTCTGACTCCAGGTTCACAAACAGATTTAAAGAGAATATAAGGGAGACTCTTAATCAGATTGGATGGTGATCAGGGAAGGCTGGAAAAAAGGGTTTCTAGGTCAATAACTAGCAACATCAGGGATGTATATGGGCTCATAGACATGGAGAGTATAGCCAAATGGATGTTTTCTTCGATGTGAAAAGAATCATTACCTTTCTCCTTGGACACAATGATCCTTTTGTGAAGTCTCTAGTTGGTTAGAGACAATTGAATATGGGTAAAATGAGTTAGGAAACTAACCAAACCTGTAAATCAACATTTAATTAGGCATAAATATAAATTTTAAAGTATTTATTATCATGTACGTGAATTTCCTTTGAGTAGCCCGCATATACGCATGCTGCATAACTGCGAGGACTCGCACAACTTCCAAAAATATGTTTTTTAGAAGGTATCAAGGAGGTATGGGGAAGATTTGTTTGTAAGTAGGATAGGGACTAGGCCAATAATAACATCAATGCTTCAATGGTGGAAATTGATGCTATAACACCATTGCATAAATTTACTTATTTTCTCTGTCTCAGTCTTGTATAGAGTGTTCTACCTTCAGAAAGGCTAATAGGCTTTTGTCCTCTTCCATTTACAAGGATCTTTGTTCTTGTGAATGGATTGCTCGTGGTTGTAGCCTGCACAAATCAAACAACAAGTAATGGAAAAAAAATCAGGACAACAAAAGTCAAATATCCGCAAACAAAGTGTTCCTAAGAACATTGCATAAATTATTGTCCATTATGCCAATCAAGTCTCTGAGTTTTAGAATCTGTGCTTAATTCTATTCAGAGTGAAACTTACCTGTAACCACCTATATGCTCATTATTTTGTTGGAGCTCAACTCAGGCTTTGACTCTGACCTCTTCAATCACTATCATTGTTACTAAGAAGGCATGCACCATTGATATTTTATGTAGGGTTGGAAATGTCAAGGCATTTGTTCTAGATTGGTTCACTGCTTAGTTTGAAATGAATTCAAGCCTCTCTGTGGTAATTATTAGTAGACAAAAACCATGGATCTATTGTATGGATGAAAACCAATAGTATAAATGACATTCATAAAGGAATGAAAAGTCCTCTACGACCTAAAGTTGGATACTCAATGTTCTCCATACCTAAGTAGACTCTATATTTGAATTTCTACATAACAAAATTCCTTGTTGTTTTGAAAGGAAGAAACAAATGCAACCTACTTGGTGGAGATGATTTGAATGCCCAAATATCACTGAGCTAAAATTATGTGGTGAGTGTGGAAGCAAAGGAGTTCCTCAAATTTGTTGGAATAACGTGAAAAAGAACAACATATATACTATCATTGTTGGGAGGTTGGTATTCCATCCTTTGTCATAAACACTAGTAACACCTCTCTCTCAACCAATGGCACACAATTCCCATCTCTAGGACCTGCCCTCATGATTATTCAGAGCCAACAAAATGAGAACAATGGCCAACTACTACAGAAACAAGAATTGGTGGTTATAAATCCTCTAAGGAGGGATACCAACCATCATAATGAATTGACCAGTAAATAAATTCGACTAGGAATGTAGGGAGTTTACCAACAAACAAAATTGACATGTAAAGAAAATTGACTAGGAATGTAGGGAGTTGACTAGAACGAAAACTTAGACCCATAAATAAAATCAACTAGGAATGTAGGGAGTTGACCAACAAACGAAATTCAATCAACTAGAAAATAGAAGTCGACCCAACATTGAAAGGAAATCGACTATCAAAGGAATGGATTTTCCTAGTCAAGGAATGACAGTGTAGACAATCATAAATTCCCCACAAGCAAGAGAAATTCGAATAAGGAAAGATAAATTTTCCTCAGGAAAGAGCATTTTGACTTAGAGAATGAGTAGTGAGCTTTGAGGAAAGAGAAAATCCCATAACAAATGGAATACATCAAATTTGGAACTCCCTAGGTAAGTGCAATAATCAAATCTTATGAGAGATTGATCTCTAAGCAAAGTGGAATGAGTTCTTAGTGTTCTTCATTTGCACATAGGGAGTGATTTCTCACACCATAAAATAAATAAGGAGGAATTTAATGGGAGTAAGAGTGTATCAAACACATGTTAGATTTACATAGTAGTCCATGAAAATGAAATTAGACCAGATTCCAACATATATAAATCACACAACCATCATAATAAAACTCATAATTGACACATGGATTTTACCATAGAAACCAAATGGGAAAGCCAACATTCAATGGTTGCTCAGTCTTCATTTCAACAATCTTTGGTTACAATGTTATTCCTGCTCTTAGTGCCTCCTCTCATTGGCCAAAGAGACCCATTGAGATTGAAATTCATAAGAGAAATAGGGAGACTTGGGGGTAAGGGGAAGACCAACATCCATGAACCTTCACTTCCCATTCCTTAGCCTTCTCTCCTATTCATTTTTCTTATTTCATTTAATTCTCTATTTTCCTCTCTTTTTTTTCTCATCCATCTTTACATTTACAATGTCTTTTACATAGTTTTGCTAATCTTAATAAATTGTCATATTGTCTCTTATATGTATTGGATCAAACCAACATTTTGCAAATTCACACTTTAAAGAGGAATTGGGGCCTTTTAAAGCAACAAACACCACTATACTAGAAAAACCACACAAAACAACTTAGACCAACCAAACCAAACTAAGACACATGAACTAGAATATGAAAATCCCAAGCCATTTTGACCAACATGACTTTAACCACATAGACCTATAGCATTTGAGTCACCAAGACAACATAAACTTGATCCCCATGAATCAAATCTGAAAATTGAGCCACCAAAACCACTCGAACCAGGGCCAACACAACACGAACCTAGAAAACAACCAGGGCCAGGGTCCCATAGAGACAATCCAGGAGAGAAAAATCCAATTCAGAGCCCCAATTCAAACAAGGATGAGATAAAACCAAGTCTAGCCATAGACCTAGAAACCACCAAGAGCTCTCAAACTTCAAACTTAAAACGAGATCCATTATCCCGCCTCCAATAAAACTTCACCTCCATAGCAATTGATGAGTCTACTCCCACATTAACCTCTAAGTGTGTGAGAGTACCATGGGTTGAATGCTCATTGATTTCATGAATTGTAATTAAACTTCCCATATTTATTGACGTTCCAATTGTTTATAATGCAAGGTCGTTTCAAAACTATGGTTTGATACTTAGGGGATGGAGAAGAATACCTCCCCACATTTTGATCTTAATATGTTCGTAGGGGATGGAGCATATTAAGATCAAAATGTGCTCTTAATATGCTCCCTAGGGGATGGAGAAGGATACTTAGGGGATGGAGAAGAATTCTCTTGATTCTCCTTATTAGATTGTCATCGATGGGAGATGAGGTTCTTAGCATCTACTTGATGATTGAAGGTGAGTCCCTTATTACAATAAATTTTTTAATATGATTTTCATCAATAATCATTAATCCTTGGAATAATGCCAATGTCTTTGCTTGGTTGTTTGAAGCTCTAGCCAATCCCCACTCAAAGGTATTTTCTTGTTTATTGTTATCCTTTCTCACTTGAGTTCAATTCCCGCAAATGACATGTTATTAAGGTTAGATATGTGATAACTTGCATTCTCAAATAAAAACCAATAATGATTATCCTCATTACTAATTGACAACTAAATTATAATAGATTTTGCCACCTTCAACATATATTATAAAAAATAATAATAAAAAAATCTCACCCACATCTGGTGATAATAGAATAGTAAAATATGCCATCATGAGAAAAAACCCACTCACACCATTTGATCTACCCAAGCGTATGGTTCCATTCATTACTTCGGTAGAGCTCTCAAGTGAAATCAACCAGACATGCTAACCCGAATTTTCTTACCAAATAGCATGCCAAATGGCTCACAGAGAACATCTGTTCCGGCTATAAATACATCAAACATTTCAATACAATTTAAGAGTTCCATTCCATCCCTGCAATGCTATGCAGTTTTCTAGTGCTTCTCTTGCTTCGCGACTCATATTTATCTGATACATACATAGTCGCTAGTCTTCGTCTCCAATGTAATTTCCATTCGGAAACAATCCTATATCAATTCTTCAATCCTGTCTATAGCGTTCGGAATTAGTCCAGTCTATCGCATTCTGAATTAAGATTGTTTGTCTGTGTATGGTGATAGATTTTGTCTGTCAATCGAGCTGAGCTACTATTCCTGCTTGTTGAGTGTCGTAGTAGTATTACTGAGCTCGGTAGATATAAATATGGCGACCGAATTACGACTCCCGAGATTCTCTAGCTGTCATAGGGTTTCTTTTGAAATCAATAGGAACAGTTCTGGTCCTCCTCCCCCGCTACTTGTTGTTACAAATATTACGAATACAAATGGCGGATCAGGAGTTCATGATGGCAACAACATAGCCGACCCAACTCCTCACCGTTCCTACTGCTGGCGCCACCTCCCAACACTTGCTTTCTCTGTGAATAAAATGTCTTCTTCAGCAAAAGTTGCCCAACATCGTGCTGCTTCATCATTCTGCGTCTCTTCAAGATGCCATAGTCGCGCAGGCAGTCATTTCTATGATGCGAACATCGAAGACAAGGAGGAGGAATATGAAGATCTCCCTCCCTCTCGTGTCTATGAACATCATGACATAGAGGATCAGCTGATTTGCTCCTCCACGCTTGGCCGCCACCTGGCGCGGAGACTCGTTGAGGTTGGCGTAACGGACGTTTTCTCCGTCCCCGGGGACTTCAATCTCATCTTGCTAGACCATCTTCTGGCGGAGCCGGGCCTCAATCTCGTCGGCTGCTGCAACGAGCTCAACGCCGGCTACGCGGCCGATGGGTACGCGCGATCCAGAGGCGTGGGGGCCTGCGTCGTTACGTTCACCGTCGGGGGCCTCAGCGTCATCAATGCAATCGCGGGGGCTTACAGCGATAATCTGCCCATCATCTGTATCGTGGGGGGGCCTAATTCTAACGACTATGGGACCAACCGCATTCTGCATCATACCATTGGGGTGCCTGACTTCAGCCAAGAGTATCGCTGCTTCAAGACGGTCACATGCGCTCAGGTCTATGAATTCTGTAGGATGTGATGTAATACTAGCATTGGATTGAATGTTGATTTCCTTCCTTGCGGAGATCTCACGTTGTTAGAAATAAAAAACTGTGCAGGTTATTGTCAATCACTTGGATGATGCCCAGGAGCTCATTGACCATGCGATTTCCACAGCACTTWTAGAGAGCAAGCCTGTGTATATCAGCATCAGCTGTAATCTTGCTGACATTCAACACCCCACTTTCAGCCCCCAACCTCTTCCATATTCTCTATTACCCAGGTAACAAATTCTCGGAATTTCATTAATTTATCTCCTCTCCCCTTTTAGAGAGTAAGCCTGTGTATATTAGCATCAGCTGTAATCTTGCTGCCATTCAACACCCCACTTTCAGCCGGCAACCTCTTCCATATTCTCTATCACYCAGGTATCAATTTCTCGGAATTTCATTAATTTATCTCCTCTACCCTTTTAGCATTCTAGAATTTCAGTTCGGAGATGTTAGTTTTTGGGATTTTCCATAATGGTTAATGGAGAATCGCATTGGTGAGCATCAACCGCCTACCGAGAAGTGTGATGCTGCGTACATTGTATTAAAGGATTGSCCACCGAAACTCTCAGGTGCAGCAACCTGTTTTCACTGATCTGCCTGGTGATTTGAATTGTGTTGGATTTTAATTGTAATTTATTTTTTTAATTTTGATGCATTTATGTATTACATAAATTTTTAAGGTTTATATAATTTGAATGGATCTAATGATTAAAAATATTAAAAATATGTGTTTATTTTTATAAGGAATTACAGATTCAAATCCAACTAATTTAAAAATAGATTATAATTATTATAAAATTTTATAATAAAATAAATTAATGTATATGTATTAATTTTTTTTTAAACTAAATTTTAATAAATTAGTGTATAAATATAGATATACTTTACAATATATTATTAAATAAGTAATTTTTACAAGGGAGAAAGATATTATTGAAATAAGTAATTTTAACAATGCAAAAATTGCCATTCCAAGCTTAGATCCTATCATTAAAATTTATATGTTATTAGAATAATAGTCTATTTTGAATATCTTAAATTTGTTATATGGAATCTCTAAATATTTTTTTTTAATATGTTTAGTATGTAAGAATTTTGAAATTGTTTCAAATTTGATAATTCTTTTCATAATTTAATACTAGGCATTTTGGTTACCCATCTTCACTTTGTATGTTTGGTATTCCTAAGATGCATCTCTAATTGTTTTTGTTCTTGGGAATGTTAATTGAAGTTAATTTTATTTTGTTAATTTTTATTTTTTTCATTAAATTTTAAGTTGATATTAGGTTTTAAAATTTGATTATGGTTTTAGGTTTGAAATAATGAAATTTTCATAATATTTATTGATCTTGAGTTAATTTATTTTTGACATGGTTTTCTTTTTTCTTTTTGGACCATTTCAATTATAAAGGTTAAGTAATCCCAAAAGTTTAGAAGCCGCAGTGGACATGACAACAAAGTTTCTAAATGCAGCAGCGAAGCCAGTGTTGGTAAGTGGGCCAAAGATGAGGGTAGCTAAGGCAGAAAATGCATTTGTGGAATTAGTAGATGCATCAGGTTATGCTATGGCTGTAATGTCGTCTGCTAAGGGACAAGTTCCAGAGACTCATCCTCATTTCATGGGGACTTACTGGGGTGCAATTAGTAGTGCATTCTGTGCTGAAATAATTGAGTCCGCAGATGCATATCTATTTGTGGGGCCTATATTCAGTGAGTATACCTCAGTGGGATATTCATTGCTTGTGAAGAAAGAGAAAGCCATACTTGTGCAGCCTAATAGTGTGACTGTGGCAAATAGCCCTACTTTTGAGTGTGTGTTAATGAAAGATTTCTTAGAAGCCCTTGCAAAGAAGGTGAAGCACAACCCAACATCTTTGGAAAATTATCGGCGTATTTTTATCCCCGAAGGTGTTCCTTTGAAAAGTGCACCAAATGAGCCCTTAAGGGTCAATGTGCTATTCAAACACATACAGGCAAGGCCTCAAAGAATCTAAACAAATTCTGAAGTAGAAAAAGTTAGACAATTATCTTTTGGTTGGCTTTGTTATTGTAGGGTACAGTAGGAAAAATATTATTGTTGATATTCATTGGTTGGAATTGGTTGGTTTTAGGGCATGCTATCAAATGAAAACACTGTAATTGCTGAGGTTGGTGACTCTTGGTTCAATTGCCAGAAGCTTAAATTGCCAGAAAAGTGCGGGTAAGTCAAACATATCTCTCTGCAAATGACACTCCTTAGTAATCTAGTTGTCTCCTCATTGCTTCTGAGAGGTTGAACTGGAACCTATTGGTTGTTGAACATTACTTTTGTTGAATAGTTCTTACAATATATTGCACAACATTTCTCAATCTAGTTGTCTCCTCATTGCTTCTGAGAAGTGGAACTGGAACCTATTGGTTGTTGAACATTACTTTTGTTGAATAGTTCTTACAATATATAGCACAACATTTCTCACTGCAAGGTTTTTCCTATGAAGCAAAAGTGCCTTCATCCTTTTTGGAAGAATATGAATCACATAAAGAAATGTTAAGGCCAAGGGTGTGCTTAGTATATCTTGGGTAGGAACCAAGATTTCTATGCTCTTGTCCATTATCTTCTTAACTTGTGCTTAGGAAATTTAGGAAGGACTAAATGCATAAGCATGCCTAATTTTCTAGAAAACTATTTCATGACAATATATGTCACTGCCAATCAATAAAAAAACACATTAAACTCTTAAAAAAGGCTATCCATTATTTTCTTTCATTACAAGACTTATATTATACCATTCATAAGATTATAACACAAACGAAAACATCCATTAATGTAAATAGGATGAAATAGCAAGGGAGGGATACATTGCAATGAAAAACACATCATTAGAATACACCATCAACATAATAACAAATTTTGAAAAGGGGGTATTATTCCATTCATATTCATCATAGATATAAGCATCATTACATTACTTATCACTGCTCACAAACAACTCAGTACAAAACCCACACTTCTTATGATACCACTAACTCTCTAACTCTTTATAGGACAAAGCCTTTACATATTTATAGTTGTATTCTTGGATATTGAGGTTCATTTAGGAAAATTCCTTACTACTAATGAGGTAAATGTGATCTATTCGTTGATTGTTTCTTTGTTCTTCAGTACAATTTTGTAATATTATTTCATTCGACCACTCGACACTTGAGATCTCTTGTTGATTTTCTAGCTCCTACCTTCCATGATCTTTATGTTCCTTTACCAATGGAAACTACTTCTAAGTCAAGGTGCTTTTGTGTGATTCTCACTGTATGTAGCATCAATGCCACAACATCTTTATAAAAAAGGGGGGGCAACACTAAAAATCCAATATTAATGATGAAAGATAAATGCTTGTTCTATGATATGAGGGACCTATTGTCATAGTGCTTTATTTGTAGGTATACTTTAATGTATGCTTGCAATCCATTTGTTTCTAATCCATAAATGGTAGGCCTATGGCCCATCCATCTCACCAACACAGAACCTTCTTGCAGAATGAAATTATGTCTTCTGTAATCACTGTTAAATTAAAAAAAAATGCTTCTTTAACTCTATCCCGAACTAGGAACAAATTGATTTGTTTCTAATTTGGAATTCGTGGTTTCCCTCGTTTTTCTTTTAATACCATAAAAAAAACTAAGTGACATAAATTGAATGCTAATTAATTTAACAAATGGGATTAAGCCAACAATACAAAGATGCAATGAATTGGTTGGGTGTGAGGCTCAACCAATGAATCGAGGAATCAAAGAAATTGTTGAGTGTGTAAGAATTTGACGTTGTGTCAATGGCCTGGAGTGGACGTTGTGTGGGTGTACTTAGCCAACTTCTCAATGATTGAGAGAAATTGTAGGAAGTGCAAGGCTATGTTCCAATCAACAATATTGTGCTATATGCTCAAACCAAGAGAAATATTTTGAACCCCATCTTGTTGTTTGTTTATTCACAACATAACCACAATTGAAATAGATCGATCTAAATTGTCTTTTATCTCCTAGGAACTTTTTAGTGAAGGAACCTTCTAGTAGACCTTCTTACAATTATTTCACACTATGTAGTCACATATCTATTATTATCCCCCTTGGGTACCTCCCTATGTACCCCATGTTATCCTCTCTAGGTACACTACGGTCTTATTATAGACTGATGATGGTTAGAGAAATTGTTATGATTTCTAATTGCCATTAAACGATTAACAATAGAGACATGTAGATTGACAGTATATGCTTGCCAATAACACCATAACATATAAAAATGTGATATGCCCATGCTAAGAATTCATCGAAAACCTAAATAGCATAATAAACACACATAAACAAATGAAGCATTATCACACATTCAACCACAATTAATAATATTATTTACCATGGATAAACACAAAGGAAAAAATCTAGCATCAAATGGTTGTGCTTAGTGTCTTATTCTCGACAATTACATAACTATAAACAATGTTTCTAGCTCTTCGACACATTTAACAATTTACATAATAGTAATTTATTCAACATTCCCTTACTACTCAACCCCTTCTAAGTCATTTTGTATGGGTTTATTGGCATCATTGGGATTTACTAGGATAGTTGGAAGAGTAGGCATCTCTATCCCTCTGGTTCCCCTTCTGTAGTGGTCTCTCTCTGATTTTGTCTTTTTGCTAGCAACCTTCCCTTTTAGTTCCCTTATTCTTGTCCCATTTTAACTTTTGGTGCTTATATTGACAATTTGATACCTTGTGGTTGGTGGTGGTTGGTTGCACTAGTTCAATTGCAACCTCATACTTATTCATCATCTTCCCAAATAACCCTAATTCCATAAGCATTGTTCAAACTTTCAATTATCAATTTATTTGTATTTCTTTGACCCATAACCATTCTATGTTTATTTCAAATTCGTTTTGGGTCACATCTCCCCATTGGGAGGATTTTGGTCAAAGATTTCAAAGAAATATGGGGAAAATTGATTTCCACTTGGTTCATCTCATACCATTTTTTATTTTTTGTTGCACCTCCATCACTCCTTCCTTTTGATATTCATACATAATATCAAAAAGTGAGGGAGGTAAATGGATGAAGAAATTTTTAAAGGGGGGTTTATCAGTAAAATAATGGAGTACATTGTTATAAGAGTGTTGAATGTAAATAAGCTTTTCTTCCTATGTTTAGCATGGGAACAATATGTGAAACAATATGTATAGCCCAAGTTTTCTATTATTAGGATTACTAGTGCTACAAAGAATGCATCCCATAATAACTATCACCACCTACTCTTTCATCCTTGGCTACAAAACACACCTCTCTAAATTTACCACTATCTTTGTCATGCAAAAATGCCTGACTATCCTAGAAGTGTGAGCTTCTATCATGAATTTGATTCTTCTATCCTATAGTGTGTATAACATGTCTAGCTTACACAATATCCTCTTTTGGAGATAATATTCATTCCTTTCCAGATCAACAATTGTTCTTTCTTTTAGCTATTGGTATATGCCTTTGTAATCCCCTTCTCTCTGATATTATTTTCCAAACATATCATGAGTGAAGGGCTCAAGTTAAATTAGCATACTAAGGGATTCAATTTTCTTTAGTGGTGGTTGTGAAAGCATGTCACCAAGCTTGTTTGTACTCCCTTTTTTGTATTTTATCAATAAATGGAATTGTTGTAGGATTCCCATCCCTTCGTAATACCTCTCTTGTTGCATCTTACTTAGAATTTGTAGTTACTATAAATGTTGATGGTTAGTGTGTATGATGGCCTCTCTCCCTATGAGATAATGCTTCCAATTCTTCTATGCTTGCACAATAACGGAGAGTTCTTTATTATATGTGGGGAATCCAAAAAAATTGCATGTAACAATTTGAAATGGTGACATATTGATCTCCCTCCTTGAATAGGCACTAAACATAAAGCATACTTTCTTACATCTATTTATAATTGTAATGGTTGATGAAAATTAGGTATGGCTAGAATAGACACATTTTTTATCTTCCTCTTCAATTTTTCGAAGGATCATTGTTGTGACTTCCCCTAATGGAAGCTCTTCCCTTTGGTGGTCATGGAGAGTAATGGTGAAATGGACTCTAAAACATTTACTATAAAATTCCTCAAGTATTGGTCCACCCCCATGAAGCTCCTTACTTATGTCAAGTTGGTAGATATAGACCATTGGATTATCACTACATTCCTATTAGGATCCACCCTCATCTGTCCTCCACCAATCATGTGTACGAGATAAACTGAGGAATCCATCCCAAATTCACATTTCTTCAATTTTGCAATCAACTAATTTCTTTTTAGAGTCTTTAGCATGCATGTCATATATGAGATGTGCACTTTCCAACTATTATTGAATATTAGTATGTCATCTAGATGTACATCACAAAAAAATCATATAGGGACATAACACATCATTAATCAATCACATGGAAGTTGCAAGTGCATTGCATAAATATAAATGCATAACTAACCATTCATACAAACCTTGTTGTGTCTTGAATTTCATCTTCCACACACTTTTTCTTTGATCCTTACTTGATAGTAACCCAATCTAAGTTCCATCTTGGTGAAGAACTTTGTTGTTGCAGCTTATCCAACAAGTCATCAATCTGTGGCAACACATATTTGTTCTTGATGGTGGATTTGTTTAAGGCATGGTAGTTAATGCACATTCTCTAGATTTTGTCTTTCTTGGGCACAATAATGTTTGGCGAACCACAAGGTGATGTGTTAGGTCTAATGACTCCTTATTCCATCAATTGTTGAAATTGTTTCTTCACTCTGTTTACCTCTAAAATGCACTATATATACAACCCAATGTTTGGTAATGGAGACTCTGACAACAACTAAATCTCATGCTCAACCTCTCTTTGAGGTGATATCCCTTAAGGTTCTTGGAACACCTTTTTGTAGGCTTCAATTAATTGTTGGAGTTGTCGACATTACTTTCTATCACACCCTTCCATCTCCACTTTACTACCCTCTCCATGCTACTTTTCCTATATTAAAAAAAAGAAGAAAAATTTATTTGTGGTGCCAATTAATCTCTTTGCTTGGTGAACACTAATTAGAGAGAGTCTAGCCTCACTCTTGTGTACATTATAGCGAAGGCCTTACCTTATTTAATTAGTTGGTATTGGTTTTTTATTCTCCTAAATATGACCTCTCTCACATATAGGTAGGGGCTCCCAAATATTACTCCACACACACCTAATGATACTACATTTTCCTCCACTTCATCTATAAAGTTTGCATTGATGGAAAACTTAAATTTGCATTGTTTAACCACTCTCAACTCCATGCATTGTATCACCGAACCCAACGCATATGGATGGGGATGATATTGAATTTCTAAGACAAGATTCTCAACTAATCGTGTAGAAAACAAATTTGACTGTGAACTCAGGTTGAAAAAATAATCAACCTAAGTTTTCCTCATTTAGATCTTGATGTGAAAAACTCAATCATATCCTTCTCTTCCTTGGGACTATAGTTGGCCAATGACACCTCCTTTTGGATGGAAGTGCAACTAATTCTTCCATCAACATCTAAATTTTTTTCCACCCCTTGTTCTACATCCATAACCAATAAAATATTCTTCTTCCCCTTATTTTGGAACTATTTAGGGAATTTCTCATAGTGTAATTTCCAACATTCTTCTTTGGTGCATCCTTCCTTATTTCAAGGATTAAGTTATTCAGTGGGAGGTCTTGATTCTTGAGTGACTATTGTGAGTTTCTTTTCATCCTACTTCTTCTTGTTCATTCCCTCCTTCAATTATTCCCGCTTCCTTATTTTCTTGTGCACTCTAAGTTGTTATTTTGTGTGTCCCCTTCAATGTATTATGCTTGGACACTCTCTTCATCAATGGGTTTGGGATTGAAAAACATCAATTTACTTCGAATCAGATAGTGCAGGGTCCCCAAGTAGTTTTTCAACATCTTAGGTATTTTGAATGAGATCCCCAATTGAAAGCCTCTCTACCTAAACTTGGTGGTTAACTCTTGCATGGATTGTCCCGACCTTTTCCTAAAATATTTCCATGTGATTTGTTGAGCCTTCTCATAATTAATTGGGTAAATATGTTCTCTAACCACATTCTTTAATATTTTATAACCCATTATGTATGATTCGATCTCAAGAATTATTTCAATAACATTTCTTTCCCACCATGCCAATGCATGGCCCTCAAGCTTCAAGTGGGAAAATGCAATTCTATATTTTCCATTGATCTCATGTACATTGAAGTACTTCTTGATATATTGTAACCGTTGGTTCAATTTAAGGGAATCGACTTCTCCTGCATATTGTTTGATCTCCATGTACACCTATACATGGAATTGTACTTGAGTTATAGTGCATGACTACATTATCCATTCTTAGTTTCAATCTTAGTCTCGAGTTCCTTTATTTTTTCCTTATAATATATATCCTTAACTAATCCTAGACCATAATGTTGAGGTGCTTGTTTCTCTTTCCTTTTCTCATGTGGATACTTAGTGAAGAAAATTTTCATTTGTGTCATTTGATTTGAAAATTGATGCAACAAAAAAATTGCTTCACCAGTCTTCGAAGGATCATCCATGGTCTGGTTTGCATGTTGTTTTTCTCTTATTTTTGTGCCAATATCGGGGTCCATACCAACCAGTTGATTACATTCTAGCAACTTTTACAATTGAGTGAGCATCCACTATGTGCTTCCCTCCAAGGTAGAAAGAGATACGTTTTGATACCATTGTTACCTATAAAATATAGGCCTACAACCCATCCCTCTTACCAACAAAAACTTTCTTACAAAATGAAATTACATCTTTTGCAATTGCTATCAACCTGAAAACTTGTTTTTTCTAGCTATGTCCTTAACGAGGAAAGAATTGCTCTATTTCTATTTTGGAATTCATGGTTTCCCTCTTTTCAATTTTAATACCAAGACAATAATTGACTCAATGAAATTTATTTCTAAGTAGTTTTAATGAATGGGATTAATCCAAAAAAATAAAGAGACAATGGATTGTTGGGCGTGAGTCTCAATGAGTGAATCAGGGAATTGAAGAAATAACTATGTGTGTAAGGATTTAGATTTGTGCTAGTGGTATATAAAGGACGTTGTGTGGGTAGAGTTAGATGTCATCTCAATGATGGAGATAAATTTTTGGAAGTGTGAGGCTATTTCCCAATAAAAAATCCTATGTTGTATACTGAAACCAAAAAACATATTTTAAACCTCATCTTTGTGTTCGTTCATCCACAATAGAACCAAAATTGAAATAGACCAATATGAATTATCTTGTTGCAAATTGATGGTGGTTAGAGTAAGGATTATGAATTCTAATTGTTATTAAACAATTAACAATAGAGATGCAAGAAGATGGGATGTATATTCTTTCCAATAACATATTGAATAGAGAATTGCGATCTTCACTATGCTAAGTATCCATAGGAAACCCAAACAACATAATAAACACATAGAAATATATAAGAATTATAACTCATTCAACCATGATTGAGAACATCATTGAACTAGGGTAATCCAGAGGAAAAACTCAAACATTGAATGACTATGTTCAATCCTTTATTCTTAGAAATTGCAAGATTACAAATAATGTTTTTGGCTCTCTAGGACATTTAGAAATTTACATAACATAAATTTATTTAGAATTCATTTACTACTCTACCAAGGAACCCCTTCTAAGTATATGTGCATGGGTTTATAGGTAGCGTTGAAATTTGTTGGGATAGCTAGAAGGCCATGCATCCCCATCCATTTAGTCACCCACTTGCAACACTTTTTGTCCCATTTCATCTTTTTGCCGGTAGAATTCCCCTCTTGTTCCCTTCTTCTTGTATTTTTTTTTTAACTTTTGGTGCTTATATTGGCAGTGAAACACCATATGTATGAGTCATGGTTGGTTGAGATAACATGGGGCCCTTTACATTATCAAACACACTATTATATATCTTCATCATATTCCATAGCCACACAAATTACTTCGATATTAAATAACCCTATTTCAATTAGCATTGTTTGAACTCTCAATTTGTCGATTGCTTTATCTTGCTTTGAGTTAGAACCATTCAATTTTATTTTAGATCCATTTTGGATCAGTTTCCTATGCTAAATGTGTGTTTGGAAGGTATGAATTCCAATTGCAGTACGGGTCAATTGGTTGGTCTGTAGGAGCAACACTAGGATATGCTCAAGCGATGCCAAACAAACGTGTAATTGCATGCATTGGTGATGGAAGCTTCCAGGTGCATATGCAAAACTTTTTCTTTCAAATTCTATAATATTTTTTAATTAATAATAATCATTGGGTGTCAATGCCTACAAGACCTTTCAAATATTGAATTCCTTGGAATTATCTGGTGTATCCAAATATTAGTTTGATTTTTTATCCCTTAACATATTGTTCCTTATTTGAATAGGTCACAGCCCAGGATGTGTCTACCATGATTCGATATGGGCATAACACTATTATTTTTCTTATTAACAATGGAGGATACACCATAGAGGCTCAAATTCATGATGGACCATACAATGTCATAAAAAATTGGAACTACACTGGTTTAGTAGATGCCTTTCATAATTCCAAAGGGAAATGTTGGACTGCCAAGGTACTCTTTCTCTATATTGATAACATTTCCAACTCTTTTACAATGGATTTTTGTTTCTTTTGTGATATGGAAGTATTTGTGCATAAGTTATTTTCTGATTCGGATTTATGAGCGGAACAAAAGGAATAACAGATTGAATACAATAACAAAGAGATACAGAGAACAACAACATATATCCAGTGAACAATAACTTCTATTGAATAAATAAAATAGACTGAAACTGTAAAACTGCAGGACTAGAAACAACTTGCTCGAATGGTTGTAGCTATCTCTGAGAAGAGATGTGTCTTGCTATGCACATCCGTTTGAGTAGAATGATTACAATGAGGCTCCAGAGGCATTTTTAACCTTACTCTTGAATGAAAAAATCGTATACATCCAAAAACCTAACCCTAGGAGGTGAAACACCAAAATTTATGTGGGCCCCTATGGGTCAGTTGGTACCTCAACTTCCCGAGGTCGTAACTTTTGCATACGACCTTCGTTTTAGGCACATGATAGCCTGTTGGAAAGGTATTTTCAACAACTACACATTATGTTGTTAAACTCTGACTCCGTCTATAGTTTGATTGTGGCAAGCCAAAAAAATATTGTTTAGGGGCCCAAAATGGCCTTGGAAGTAGAGAAAGATGTGCTGACATGAAAACATCCAAAATAAGCCAGTTGGATTAGATGGGCGGCCACCAGTCTCCACCTGGAATATGTGTAGGGATTCAGATATCCTTAGCAGTGTAGAACCCAAAATTACAAAGAAGTACAAAAGAACGTGTTGGACTAAAAATTGTCAAGAGGAGCCAGTTGGGATAGGTGGGTGGCCACCAATATCACCAATATCCACCTGGATCATTTTCTTAATATGATTTCTTCTCCTTTTTCCATTTTTTTAGGCCCACTTATTAACCAACTCATTTTCCTTAATAAATACATTATCATAGACTTGAGTAAACTTCCCTTTTGATTGGTCAATATCATACTGGTGGGCCATTTTTTTCGTTTTATCCATCTTGAGGTATCGATTGTACTGTTGACATTAAGAATTCATCTTTCCACTAAGGGAGAATTGTATTTCTTATTGGGAATCATTGGGGTTTTTATATTCATTAGTGGGATTATGTGTTTCTCAACTAATTGAGGGAATAATGACATGAGAAAACCACTTATGCCTAATTAGTCCATTTTGTTGAAATGTCTGAAAATTTGGATGATCCGAATTTGTTGATTTATTTTGTTGATTCTTATCATGCATGCTTTATGTTCTCCTCAACCTTGCATGGTTTTGTATCATTCCAATGCCTAAAAAATGTGAAAATTTTCTAGGATGTCCCCATTCAATGTTTTTGTTGAAATATCTCAAACACGATCTTACTATATTGGTTTATTTTGTTGATTCTTATCATGGGAGTTTTTTGTTCTTTCCATATCAACATAGTTTTGTATCATGTCAATGTCTTATAAAATGTAGGATGTCCCAATTAACCCATTTTTCTAAAATATATAAAGCATGAACTTAATTTTTTGGATCCTCCTGTTGATTTTTATTATTGGAGTATTTTTTCTTGTCAGATTTGCATGGTTTTGTGTCACCAATTACTCAAAAAACATGGACCTTTTTCTAGGAATTCTATGGCTATTTGATTGCAAAAAGTATTTTTCTTATCATTTAACAACATAGGTTCTTTATGTGCAGGTTAAAACAGAAGAAGAGGTTGTAGAGGCTATTAAAATTGCCTTAGGATGCAAAAAGGATTTCTTATGCTTCATTGAAGTTATTGTACACAAGGATGACACAAGCAAAGAGTTGCTTGAGTGGGGGTCTAGAGCCTCGACAATAAACAATAGGCCACCAAATCCTTAGTAGGAAGGATTTGAAAAGAAAAACAATTGGAGGTACTTTTGGCAGTTCATGATTGGGATGTTATTGTGTTTTTGGTTCATCTTCTAGTCTCATATGTTCTATCACCCTATATATTTGAATTTGTTTTTCCTTAGATCCGAGGTTGAGGTGTGGCCCTTCACTGAGGCACAAAACATATAACTACTTTCTAGTGCTTGGATAACATGTTTAGGAATGACGATTTTCAATGTGTGTTTGGATTTATAGTCGATATAATAAAAAAATTGTTTCTATGTTATAATGGTTTTCTATCTAGATTGATATTTAGGAACAATGATGTTCAATGTTGGTTGGAATATATAAATGATATGATAAAACAATTTTTACTCTAATACAATGATTTTGTATCATATTTGATATTAATAAATGAGGTTATTCATTGTTATTTTCACTGTGGTGTATGTTGATCGAGATTATTTTCGGCATGAAATGAGAGCAGAGATATAATAAAGAAATGTATAGAGATATATCAGATATCCAATAATATAACATAAATATATCAGAGATGCAACCATAAACACAGAGATACAGTAATACACAATTTCTATTAATAAGCAAAATTTACAAAACTGTAGAAATACATAGTGAACGACTCGCTAGAATGGTGGCAGTTTATCTCTAAGAAGAGATGTGACGAATACTCACATTCAAAAGAAGATGATTACAATGAGGCTCTAAATTCCTTTTTAACATAAAGAAAATACAAAACCCTAACCCCGGAATATGAAAAGAAAACAATTTTGTGGACCTCGTTTTGGGTAGTTTGGTGTATCAACTTCTTGGGGGCGTAACTTTGGCATACAATATCCATTTGGGGCACACGATAGCTCATTGGAAAGGTATAATAGAGGAGATTAATTTTGGGGAATAAATAAGAGCCTTTGCTTAACATTGAAGTGATTTATCCCAAAAAAAAACTTCATTTAGGCCCTCAAAATGGCCTCGAAAGTTTAGGAACCAAAAAATGCTAAAAATAGTAAATTGGCAGAAGACTATTTTGAGATAGTTGGAATAGGTGGGTGGCCACCGATATCCACCTGGACCAATCCTCCCTCATTAGGATGAAATGGTCTCCATTGCATTAAGTGCCCAGGGGAGAGGGAAAAAGTGTTTTTTGAATATGCATCTTGATGAGTTGCTTTCCTTGATGGAGAAGTTGCATTGCTTAGCTTGTTGAAGGCTATCAAGAACCTGTGGTTGGAAGGGTTGGAAATTTTTAACCAGTTTGGCTACATGAAATGACTATTTACATAAGGAATCCTTGCACTTTGCTTCAATCTTGTCGACCTGCTTCTACTGGACATAAGGTGCTTGGACTGAGACTGCAATGGTTGCGATGTTCTTTGGTTCATATTTTGAATAGACTATGAAGAAGATGAATTTTGTAGTATGAGATACTACCTTGTGGCATTGTTTTGGTGGGAAAATACTTTGAACTACCTATGGTATCTTGTAGAGATGACCCCCCAAAGTAACAGTGACACTACGGGGTTGAGACTCATAAATAATATGGCACTTCCACATATATGGCTAGCCAGAAAGAACATCACAAAAATAAAATGGGGAAACATCAAATAATACCTCATCCTTGAATGGATGGATGTCTTATGACAATCGACATTATTGGTTGACACAGAGATCTCATCCATGGAAAAGCCACCTGATGTTATATGGTTGTGGGTGTGGTGTTGTTGACAATCCCAACTATTTGACAACCTCTGTTGAGATGTGATTCTTCTGGTTTCCGGTATCAACAATGAAATGCAATGAGGTCCCCTTCACCCACATATGTGAATGAAAGAGACACTCCCCCTCTTCAAGATCTGTTGGTTCTTCTGGTTGAATTTTTGCGGTCGTAACAGTAGAAGTGGGTTTTGCGTCGATGATATGTCTTCTCCCATTATTTTATGAATCAAATTCTGAATCTGGGTTTAGATCTTTTTCTTTGGTCTCATCCACCAATGACTTTTTTGAGCGACATTCATCGGTGTTGTTCCAGGGGATTTTGTGGAAATCACACCACTTTCCAGTGTCCTTCTTCATATTCCCGTGACCCTTCTTTTCTTGTGGCTTGGACTGGTTTTCGAGAGGTTGTTTGTTAGGGTCATCTTTATCATACTTTGGTTGTTGCATTCTTGAACTCCCATTTTTTCTGGTGCCTAAATTTCTGCTCGATTTTGACAACATATTGATAAGCAACACCCAACGATGAGATGTCCAAAAAATCCATTTCAGTTTGGATGTACCTGTGTAGAGTCCCACGATATTTCAGAACCAAATTCCACTCAGAATCCTTGATACTCAACTTTGTGCGCAAGGTATGGAAGGTATTGGTGAAATATGACACTGCTTGACCCCTCTCTTGACACAGCATGGTCCATCTCATGTACTGGTCATCATAGTTACCAATAGGGTAATATTGTTCCTTGACCGTATCCACACAAAAAATCCCAAGTGGGCTCGACCCCGTATATTCCAGACTCCTCTATGGAACTTTTCTCCTAGTAATGTAATATCCTCAAATTATTAGAAAATAAATTCCAAATTCAAATTAGAAATAAATTTTCATTTATGGAAATTTAGATTTGGAAATAAAATTCCATTTATGGAAAATCCAAATTTAGAAGTTTGGATTATGTAATTATTATTTTATGACTGTTGGGAAAAGGTTTGACTTACCCAACTGTCCTCTTTTGATGGACACATGTATGAGACAAACTCTTTTAATAAATTAAATGTTGGAAGATAAATGGAACAACCAGGTTAAAAATAGTTGACTATGACTCCATGAGTGGGGAACAAGTTTGAGTTAACTCAGAGCTGATTTTTACAAGTGATAGAAGTTTAGTTCTGTCACTAGTAGCCCCTAAAAATCAGACATTTGTAAAGCTGTGATTTTCCCAAAGGAGGGAAAGGAATGGAAAGTCCTAGTCACAAGGTAAATACGACATATGTGGGAGGCAGGACGTTGCTTAGTATGTTGGGAATGAGAACTGTTTTGTTGTTATGAACACATTTGGTGTGAGGTAAAATATTTTCTGAATTGTTGAAGGTGACAATGGCTAAGGAGTGTGACTTAGTTTGCCCATATGGAGTCATGGTCAGGCTAGGGGGTGATCAAGACAAGTGATCGTTGTTGTTTTGTTTCTACGATTGGGTGGAACGTGGTTGTTCCATTTGTTTTCCCAGCATCAGTCTTCAGATATGTATCTCAGGTGTGTACTTGAATTATTGATGTTATATTGTCGATGTTGTACAATTGATGCTATGTTTTATATTTCTAAACTTATAAATTAGAATTTATTAAGTGGACTGTATAGTTGTGTTAGATTTGTGGCTTGCCACTCTGTAAGAGTACCTGTGGTGATGTTTATCTGAAGCATTAATGTTCAGTATATATATATTTACACACACACACACACACACACACACACACACACACATATATAAATTTATAAAGTGTGTATATGTGCCTAATGGCCATGATAGACCTATTTCTTGATTGTTGTTCATTTACTTTACATAATCAAATAATTCAGAAAGAAAAGTATAAACAAATTGTATTGAATTTTCTGCTATTATGTTGAGTATAGGTGGAAAAGAACAAAAATTCCCAAATACATTCTTTTATCTATTATCATAGAAAATATATCTAATACAGTAGATCACAAAATGTTTGACAAAAATACACTTATTACAGTCAATAGGTCACTGGCCAAAATATTACATTTTTGGGTTTTCCATAGACCCAAGAACTCCATAGCTAGTCTAAACAAAGTTTTAAAAAAGGTTTACATAAAAATGTTTGTGACGAAAGTGAGTGTGCACATGGAACGGTGGAAGGAAAATGGAACCCAAGTACCTTTTGTGGACATGTCACTTCTTGCACCAAGTGCACTGTCATTTCTCCCAACCTACAAAAAGAGCCATACGATGGTATTAGTAACTTACTAATGTCCATACCATTTAAATAATGAGATAAATAAATTGAGAAAAAGCTTAACTTATCATAGTTTTGACTAAATATCGGAGTGTCTTCGTTTTCCTTGTGAATCAGGCAATCCATGACTCAGGAGGGGGAGTGGTGCATAATCCATCTAATGGGTTCCTTCGCAAGAAAAATGGACCCATCATTAATTTATATCCTTGCGAAATTATTCACTTGCGAAAGTAAAACAAACAAACATTTAATCAAGTTATGTGGCTTTGTTATCCCTGCACATGTATTTGGTTTATAAAATAAAAAGAATAGATATATATAAAGAAGGTACATAATATAATCAAGAGAAGAACTTACATTTTTAACCAAGAAGGAGTGATAGAAAGCCCTTTTACTACAGAGGCTAAGACGATACAATATGTTCATAAAAATAGTTTATTTTACAAAACAAACCATCAAAAAAATTACTGAGGAGTAATTACCAAAACTTTGTACAAAAGATCAAGGGAACAAAAAGAAATTATCGTGACGAAGCTAGCAATTAAAAACAGAACTACCAATTGTTTCCATAATACACAGATGAATCTCTGACAAGGATATTGATCACAGTAAATAAATGATCAAATCAAGAAATATTTACAGAGATGCAAAGGGCACGATATGGGTGCATATAGTTACAGTGAGAACCTAATTCGTATGTCAAAGTTTAATAGTGTAAAATGTGTGCAAAAACCTGCTAATGTCTTTCCTCGTGCATTCAACAGATAATGTGTGAATGAATATAAGTATAGGGTACAACATGTAATAAATAAGAAGACCATTTTTAGTATAGAGTTGTCAAATGCATGAAATTCCTTAATTATGCAGACGAAATTTAACTTTAAACAGACAAGCTAACTAGTAAAGGCCGATACCGATATGGAAGTAGGGATTTAACAGAGACATAGCATGATCCTTCTCAGGTAGAGAAATTTAATAACTAGTAAATACATAAGAAGAATTGTTTTTTATATTTGTTTTAAGCGAATATGGCTTCGAACATTGCCACACGAATTTACAGAGTTCGAATATAACTATTTCAGGCAATGACTTCATCTAGGGCCTGCGTTACGAAGTATCAAGGCTGATGATTGGTCGCACATAACTCTCTGGATAAATGGTCGCGGGGTGAACGACCTTTGTTCAAACCTAAAAACACAACATTTAAAAATCAAAGGGTTTAACTCATGGAAAAACGCTTTACAGTGATTCTGGCCATGGGTGTTGACTGGGATAAACTAGTAGGGCCTGGCTTGAGGATGTATATTTAATAGAGGAGAAAACACAGTGACCCAATCTCTTGAATCAAAGACCATTGATAAATAAAAATAAATGATTAAGTGCAATAGGCAAGCGAAATATTGAACACAGTGGAAATGTGTCCCTAGGTATGAATACAAAGGTGCAACAGGATATGGTCTCCACCTTCAAACCAAAAGAAAACACAAGGAATGCTATGTAGAATGCACTATACATAAATTACTTTTGCACATAGAACACCTTGCACTGAGAATACAATTTCACAAATAACTCATTGGCACAGAGAGTACATTTGCACATAAGTTTCTTTTGCTTAAAGAAGTACATTGCACCAGACAAAGAATACTTGTGTATAAATATTTGATTTCAAAAGAACACATAACTCCAAAGAACTCTTACAAATTGATTTACAAAGAGAGAAGTTACTTACCGTACTTGTGGAGAGTTATAATATCCCCAAGGACGATCCCCAATGATATTATGAATTGTAATCATGTTTATAGGCTGGTGAGCCAAGTGTTGATAAGCTGGTGGGATTATGTGTTTACTAGGCCAGAGAGCCTAAGTGTTAAAGGCTGAGAGCCTGATTTTGTATATGTAATTATGTAGATCATTAATAAAATATAAACATCGTTGTGTGCAAACCGACCACGAAGAAAGAGTGACGGGGGACTAAGCTTCCACAAGGTTGGGTAAGGGAGGAGGCTAAGTGTGTGGACCTAAGGGATAAGCTAGGGGTCTTACCTCTAAAGGGGATAATAATTTATTATTATTTCCTAAAGGCTAAGGTGGAAAATTGATGAGTGTTGTCCTAAGTTTTTGGGAAATGGGAACAAATGAAAATGTAGTGCATACAGCTCCAGGAAGACAAGTGTCGACCTAGGCGCATGCATTAAAGGTTGACGAGATGAGTCGTGTTGGGGGTGGGTTCTGTGGAGTCTAGAAATTCTCCATCCACTGTCTAACCGTGAATGGGGACATCCACCAGGGACCCTGGAACCAGTAACCCATGAGTCATTCTGCCATCCTTCATCTGAGTTAGCGGTTCGTCATGTCCATTCTTCTATCCATAGTCAGAACCCAAAACTAGGAGAATTGACCTCTGCATTTTGTTCTCTGGTCGCGCACCTTGAAAAACACTGGGAAAAACCTGTGGATTGATCCACTGTCTAACCTGTTTGACCTTTGCATAGTCACGCATCCTGAAATCGATACTCCATGAGTCATTTTGTGTCTTCGGAGGAACCCGACACCTGAGTAATCACCGTAGTGGTGTCGTGTTTCAGTGTGGGTTGTTTCCGCCTGCGGTGCCATGCCCATATGTTGTTGATACTATCATCCATGTGTGAATGAGTGTTGAACCGTTGTTGTTGTCCTCACCTGGTTGGAGCTGAGTCAAGGAGTGTGTTGAAGAAGCGGGTTGTCAGGCTCGTGGTAGAAGAGGCAGGTTATCAAGCCTGTGAGTATCTCTCTCCAGGTGAGAGATTTTGTTGGGTAGTGGTTTTCTCCTAGAGAGAGTCCAACACCAGCTATGGAGCTCTGAGAATTCTTGATCCAGCCTGTTGCCGAGACCCGGAGAGATAGGTGAAGCATCGATAGCTTGTGCTTGTGAATGTGTATACTCTCGGGTGGAATAGGCATGTGGGGAATTCAAGTCTGTGAGTAGTGGGCATAAGAAGGCTCCTGGAGAGAATCCTTCTGGTTGCTTTGTGCAGTTTCTTGTAACCTCAGTCTATTCTAGGATTCCCTTGCCCTGGTTGGAGCTTAGTCCCAGCTCGGGGGTGACCCACTGCTGAGCGTGATGAGCAACATGGTCTATGGATGGGAGGTTCGTGGAAGGTATGCACGTAGTTGGTGGTCTCATAATAAAAGATAAGTACCACTTTTATGTTTATTTACATGTTGTGTAATGGAACATATGTTGTAATTGATGAGGATTTCCTATATATGTTGTATATGTTGCATGTGTAGGCTTACTATTATTTCCACATTATTATGTTATATATATGTAGAATAGTCATTCTATGTTTATATGGATGTGTATGTTTTTCTGCAAGTATCTTTGTGTGGCATAGCCCAGTAGTTTAAGGTTGAAGTTTTCATAGATCAGAATAGAGCTGTAGAGATGCAGAAGTAGTGGCATTGCCCGAACTGTTGGTGGTTGGGGATGTTACAAAATGGTATCAGAGCATGGCTACAACACTGAGCATGGATGGGTCATGTTAGTATAAAATGAAGCAAAAGTTTCGAAAGAATTGTTGTCGAAGTAGAAAAAAATTGAGTTCAGAGCCAAGGTTTTAACGTCGAACCTGGATGGGAAAGATAAGTGGTCATTGGACCCAAAGTTTCAGGTGGAAATTGTGTTAAGAGGAACCAATTTCGAACCTTAGAACATTCGTGAGTGCCAAGAGGTTACCTTGGTCGTGTTAAGAAGCTCAGGAAGAGTAGCGGTATCGTAAAACCATGACATAAGTGGTGTTGGATCGCAGAGTAATGTGTGAACTGGTGAAGTAACGAATAAGTTTCAATTGTTTCTCTTCTTTGAGTTTTTGAGTGAAAGGAATGCACATTTTATGAAAGGAGTGTGTTGATAGAGGTAAGTTAACCTTAGAGAATCTCAGGAGAGATATTGTTGAACCTTCATCAACAGAAGTGCAAGGAGTGCACAGGAAGAACTCTGTGTTGAGTTCAAAGAGAGATAGAGTCACTGAGAACTTTGTAGGGCTCTGCTAGGCGGGCATTGAGTGAGTGCAAGTGTGCACAGAGAGAACTATTTTTTGAGTTTACGGAGAAGAGTATCAGAGGAAAATAATGACAGAGTTGTTGAACACTCTGTATAAAATTCTCAACAAGGTGTGCTTTGAGCAGAAGGTTGCGAGGAGGGCACAGAGTTTTCCTTTGAAAGGAAACAGAAGGGTCGAGACCCTTAGGAGACCGAGTAAATAAAAAATCTTAGAAGAGATAACACAAGGAGTGCATGGGAGATAGACTCATTCTAAGTCCTAAATCTCAGAAGAGATAACTCTTACGTGAGCGAAGACGAGACCCGATAGACGGACTCGAAGGAGGAGAAAAAGTTGAAGCCTTCGAATACTTAGAAAATATTCTAAGTCAGAAGAGATTTGAACTGTTGGAGGTAGATATTGATCGTCCGTTTAGAAGCATAGTCAAGGTCGTGAGCTCAACGGTCACCTCGCATTGCAGGGATAAAAGGTGCTTGAGCTTTACGAAGTCGAGGGCAGGCTGCAATCCAAACCATAGTTTTGGAGAAAGGACGTGTGTAGGCTCAAGGTGAATTGCGAGACAAAAAGTAGTTTGGTCTCAAAGTACCTTTCAACGTGCCTGCAATTGTGTGTTTGCATGAGGTCACCACCCAAGGTCACCTCTAAGGAGGAGCCAAGGAAAAGGGGAGAGTGGACTTGCTAAAGTCCCAAATTCCCAAAGTGATTTTGGATTGTCCATCTTCTGGAAGGACGCATGGCATAAATCCATCAATTTCGGGTAAAGGCACTCTGGGAGGAACGAGCGCACATAATTTTGAAACTTCTAAAACACGAAGAGCCAAAGTTTCAAACGCCTGATTCAAGTGAACACGTGGCATAAATCCGCACACTTCAAAGGAAGGAGAAATTTGAGGTTTGATAACTCTGAAGAATCGAAGTAAATGTCAGTCGTCAGATTGAGAGGATAGGTGGCGTAAGTCTGTGGACTCTGGGTAAAGACCCGAAGTAGGTCATGGTCATTGATCGCCAAGAGGAGTACGTGTCGATAGATCGGTGTCTCTGAGTGAATTGAACTGGGGTCTTAGTTGATAATTGAGACTGTTGAACCCCAAAGTTCTGAAGCTGATGAGAGCCGTCGATGTGAAGGTGGACACGCGACGTCGGATCTAGAACTCTAGAGGAAAGTCTAAGGGGAAAATTCTGAAGTCCCAGAGAAGATTTCGATTGTTGATCGAGGAGGGAGTTGAAGGATTGTTGATCTGGTTGAGGAGACTAAAGTCCCGAAGTGGGAGCAGATCCATCAATTTAGAAGGACGCATGGCAGACGATTTTCCATTTTGGAGAGATCTGTCCTGAAGAAACGAGAGGTTGAGAACTGAAACTCTCAAAGGCCGGATTCATGGAGGAAATTGTAGCCGCACATTTGTAGTGACATGTGTCAGCATATCTTCCACTTCAAAAGTTATCTACTGAGGAGGAAGCAAGAGTTGATATTTGAAACTCTCGAAGACCGGAAAGATGGAAACAATCGTAGTTGTTGGTTTGGAAGAGAGCTATGTGCCGACAGATTATGAAGGTCTAGGAAGACGTGTGAAAGATAGGAAAGGAGGATAGATAGCAGACGTTAATCACAGATCATCACCGAAAGTGAGATATTGATGGATGAGTTATATTGCGGGGCCAAAACTTGCTCGGATGTTACAAATCTAAGAGCGGGCCACAATTTTTACCACAGTTTTAACAAAGTGATGTGTGACAACTGGAGGTGAATTGTGGGGTGAAAATAGGGTTGGTCTAAAACTGCTCTTGCCCACGCCCGCAATTGCATTTTATTTTCCGTAAGGTCATATTCCAAGACCATATGAAGGAAGGGGCTAATGAAAAAGGAGTTAGCGCTTGAAACTCGACGTTGTTTCAGAAGTGTGCAGACAAAGGTCGCAGGTATCACAGGACCTGTGCCTTAGGAAAAAAGGGGGTTGGTGTATAATTGTTTTGGGTTCAATAAGGAGCTCGAAGGGTCGATCAGACTCCGAAGGAAGAAATATCCTAGATGAGGAGGTTGTGAAACCCCCAAGAGAGCAGGGGGGGTCTACATCAATATGGATGTGTAATTTTGCATATGTACATGCTTGGATATGCATATAACATGCTGGTGAACTTAGAATAGTCTGTTATTATGAAATAATGTTTGAGTATGACTAAAGGATGGATTATGTATTCAGGAAAATTGATACAACAGGGTTAAATATGTGGATGTTGWTGTTKCTTATAATTCCCATCGAGGTGAAGACCCATGAGGAAGGCAGGAATGGTGATCAAAATGATGAAGGGAGAATCTGTGAGCTTCTACAACTATTAGTTGGTCAGACAACAACAAGTAGGCCGGTAACAACCAGGTAGGCATGCATTTAGTTTCTATTGATGCATACATGTTGAAGGGGATCGAGGTAAGGATTCCCTCAATTAATTTTTAGTATTTAAATTGATATGTAATGGCCAAAGGCCTGGAGTGTGTAAGTGTTGTTGATGCTAGAAAGCACTTAGATAAAATTTCAGTTGCATATAATGTTATGATTGGTTATGGGATCATAACCAGGTTAATTCAGGAGACATACTCCTTATATAACAATGAATACCCATATATCCATGAGTGACAACCTAATAGGTTGGAGATATCACTTGAATCTATGATCGTAAGGTGAAAGAAGGAATTTCAGTGAATTCTATGCAGCTAGCAAAAGAGAAGCGAAGTACAAGAAAACCTCAAGTACTAAAGTATTCCGTTGGGAAGGGGCTGAAGAAGTTCAATCCTGAAGAGTAACTAGATGTTGAAGAATCTAGAGTATATAAAATAGCTTGGTGTGGAATTTGATTCATCCAAGTACGAGATTGGGTTAGTTGGACCCAGGAAATGAACGAAAGCTGAAGGTTAATATCATCTTAGTTTGGGACTATAAATGCAAAGGCATCAAATAGTGATTTGTCTAGAAAGTGCTTAGGACAAAAATAGTCATGTACAATGACTAAAATGAGAGCACAAGAAGATTCAGGAATCCAGGAAGAATTGAATACTTCTGGGATCAACAAGAAAAAGTTTTATAGGGAGAAAGAAGTTGCTGCAATTTTTGTGGCAGCAAGTATGTTATGGATTGTTGGGTCAGCCAGAGGAAAGAATGCTTGCATGTTTGCAAGTGTTGTTGGTGATGTTGTTTCATAAGGAGTGAAGAAACAGAGAGCTGAAGTGTTGGTTATAAGTTTGATAAAAGAAGCATGAAAGCTTCTACTGCTATCAGACTTTCAGGTAGTATAAAATTTATTAATGGTAGTCATGCAAGTATGAATTTGTATTACTCTTTTTGCATACTTGATGAAAGGAAATTTAGGTAAGAATTTCCTCAGCCAGAGTTATTTTATAAAATCACATGATTATATTATTGAATGCATACCACTAGATGTAGTAAAGGCTGGATGCCTGTATTAATTCAAATCTTTTTAGCTTCTGAATGCACACACTGACATAGTAGAATKTCATGTTAATTTGGTTATGGGGTAATAACCAAAGAATTAAAATATAAGAACTTGTTATAAGAATGAATTCCAGTAAGCTAGTCATGTATGAGACCAGGACATGGTTGGATATGGAAAGGTTATGAGCCACACAAATAATAAAATCTTCCTACCTTTAAATAAAACTGGGATTGCAACCTTTTTGCTAACACTAATGAACACCATGGACTTATATTCTTGGTGTAGTGTTCGGGTAAAAAAGGAAGGCACCGAATTAATTGGGAAGACAATAGGAAGTGTGTGGAGAATGTTAGATCATGTTGTCATTGATGCCAATGGTTTGATTGATTGATGTCAAGTGATTGATTGATTTCAAAGGATTGATTGATTGATGATTGATGTAATATAATATGTATTGTCCTTGATGA